>PVKC010044315.1:0-11612 GCA_004027635.1 Crocidura indochinensis | reverse complement strand
CTTCAGTTTCCCTTTCCTGAAATTACACTGTAATTGAATCTAATTGTCTGCTAGAGACCAAAAGAGTCTCAAGAATAATTAAACGTGCTCCATTCAGTTTGTTTATCTTCAGTGAGTTTGTATGAAGATAAGAAAGGTGAAATACAGGAGTCCTGAAAATTTTAGATATTGAAAATTTACGGTCCAAATGGAATATTTTTAAAGGTAATTATTAGTTTTAGAAAGTATGTTTGGTGCTTTATATTTTGTTGCATATAAACAGCTTTTATAGAATAAAATACAAATTAATTACAATCTTTATATTCTACCATTGACTTCACCACCACTCACAGCAAAGAAATTTGGAAAGTAAGAAAACATCTTTGTTCCAATGAAAAGTATTTCCTCTCTTCACTTCAAGTCTTTTTGCATACACTTTTTTTTTGTTTGTTTTTTTTTTGGGGGGGTCACACCCAGCAGCTATCAGGGGCTACTCTTGGTTCTGCACTCAAAAATCGTTACTGGCAGGTATAGGGGGACCATATGAGATGCCGGGATTCGAACCGACGTTGGACTGGTACTGCCATTTGCAAAGCAAATACCCTACTGCTGTGCTATCTCTCCAGCCTGTGCTCACTTTTTTTAAAAATAGAATTGTCCATAAAATTTGTTGAAGTTTTATTAAGATCTAAATTTTAGAATTTAAAATTTTTATTTTCAAACGACTTTTTCTAGATTCTCACAGTATAAATTTATGTAATTAAAATGAGAGTTAAATATAGAATATTTATCAATTAGCAAATGTTATCCCTACCATTCCTCTAAATAAAGTTGGTAGAAATGAATCAAAAAACTAATTCATCCTTTTTTAAGAAGTCAATTCTCTTTATCTTAAACTTAATATTATAATTTTTGACCACAATGTTATCTAAGGGAAATGTGCAAATTTAGAGCTAAAACATATGTGAAAAGTATATGTATATATGAAGTATAAAATATATGTAGTATGGGATCAGTTGTTGAGTTGTCTATATTTGTTCTAGGATATATCCTACCAATGATGATATTTTAAATATATATACACATTATTAACTGTCATATTACTCAATCATAAAGAAATAATTAGTATAGCTAATAGTAACATGAATAATTACCATGTTTTTATTTTCTTTTTAATAGGCAATACTGATTTAAATGTTTATATTGGCAATTTCTCTGAAGGTGATCATAGTAATAGTCATTCTAATAATATCTATAGGGTTCTTCAAAAGATTTGAGTCATTGATTTTTGCATTGGTTTGACCAGTATTATGTCCTTGTTTCTCAACTAGATCATGTATCATTTAAAGACAAGTTAAAACTAAAATTTGTTTAATTTTTTATAAAATATGAAAACATATTACAAAAAATGAAAAAAATGTCCTATACTGGAATATGGTTTAGTTTTCTATCAAGAGATATCAGATAATATTTACCTATTATGATGAAAAAGAAATTATATAAATGATGTTAGAAAATCAATATCCCTTATTTTGGATTATTATAGACAATTGAAAACTATGATATTCAGTTAAAAACAGTCATTTAGGTAATGTTATTGAGGTTAATATGTAATCAGTTCTCAAAAATATTTCATATAATTTTTTGAGTTGCTAATTTCAATAGAAATGAGTCATTGGGTACAAAGAATGAAAATAGCAAAATATATTTTTACCATGTTAGGCAAATTTCATGACTTTATTTTATCCTATTTGCTGCATAGTATTCCATTGTGAAGATTCTGTAGACATGGAGAATATTATGTTAAATTAAACAAGTCACAAAGAGGTTAAGTTATAGGTGTCAGTGATGGCAGTATTAAAAAATCACAACACCTAAAAGAATAACTTAAATAAATATCTGTCAAAGAGGATGGAAATGGGGCCTAAAATTGGGGACATTAATGGTAAAATGTTCACAGAATAAGGAATGGGTGTTTGGACATTGCACAAGTGAAGTTCAATTATGAACAACTCTGTAACTTTTTCTCTCTATGATTCAATATATAAAAATCAGTTTCCTAAAAAATATCTATAAGACATCATACAGTTTAGAAACAACTCCCAGGATAATCTACCATAAAAACATTTGGGATTACAGAAAATCTGGGTATTACAGATTGCCAATTTTTGAAAATAGAATTGTATTTTAACTTATTTTCATGGCTTGCTCTCTCAAACCTCAGTTTTCCTTGAACACATATCTTTCTAGCTTTATATTTTCAAGTTGGAAATGTTATTCTCATTCTTGAACAAATAGATCCTCTTACTTTCTATGACTTAATAAAAAGAAGTAATTTTTTCAATAAAAACTATCTTACTTTTCTCAATATATTTCGAAAAATGTATATTATATTTATATGACTGAATTTGAAAAAAATAATATTAAATGCATATAATCTACCCTTCGATAAGTGTATTTTATGCTACTACATACTGAAAATAGGCCTTTATTGCTAGTTTTCAAGCTAAAATAAGATTTAAAATTATCTTAAGGTTATTAATAAAATGTATTTGGTGTCTAATTTTGACTATGCTATAATTTGAGAAGAGACAAATTTTTGGAGAAGTGTTACATTTATGACAAACAAACCTAACTTTAATTCTGATTTTAAATAGAGCTATCTATCTATTAAGTACAAGTAAAAAGTTAGGTTAAAAATTTAGATATTTAAATTTATGCCTAAAGAAGGTGCATCATATTTTTGTGTCAAACTGTAATATTTTATTGTCTTATTGTGTATCAATATATTAAAATCTAAACAATAAAATGAGAATTCTATGAAATATATGAACTGAAATTTAACTCAAAAGGTTATTTATAATTATTAAATAAAATTCATTGTTTTAATATATTGTCTTCATGTATTGGGAAAAATAAGACTTAAAGAAAAGTTCCAAATTAAATTTGTTTTGATAAAACATTTCTGAAACTTTTTGATAGAAAAAGAACACAAACTTTGTAATAAAATAATGACTGGTATTAAATTATTAAATCTTTTTATGATACAATAATTTGCTCTATATAAAATGTCAGAAGTGGCACATGTGTCGTCTGGGTATTTGGTACCTGAACATGTCTCATTCTCAATATATTTCCTTGAATGAATACATTCCCACTATCATGCTGGATAGTGTATCAGGTTTCTCTCCTCCTTTCGAGAAGCCCATGCTCTTTCTTAAGCATGTTACTACTTTCTTTCTTATCCTCACCCTCCCCTTTCTCAGTGCCTCCTAATAATATCTGTTTTTATTAAAAATAAAAAATAGTAGATGTATAAGAAATTTATTTTTTAAATATTGTTCCTGTAGCATTCTATAGAAAAAATATAAACCTAGACTAAAAATATTCAAAGTATAGTATCAGCAAACTGGAGACAGAGTTTGTGTATTTACTGTTGATAACATATAATTTGCAAATAAAGATGACAGTGGTTCTAGAATTACTGGATATTCTTAAAAATATTATATCTATATTTATTACCTGCAATTTCAGATAACAAAAGAGTCACATGATATTCAAGAAGGGAATAGATTTTTTTATTAGAATTTTCAAGTTTTGTTTTTGTTTGTTTATTTGAGGGTTAAGAACCACACATTATTATACTAAGGGATTACTTCTGGCTCTGTACCGAGGTGTCTATTTTACAGTCAAGCTCAGTGAACCATGAACTGCAAGGGATTGACTACTTGATTTTCAGAAGTGAAACACGCATTTAATTCATTTTACCATATATCTGGGCCTTAAAACCTATTTAAGTAACTATGTTGTAATATTACCCTGCCTGAATCCATTTGATTCTTGATTTTAATTAAAAATATCATATTTAGGATAAAATAGCACAATTCCTAATCCACTCTTTTCTGTATCTCCTCTAATTACTCACCCATCCCTCCATCTTCTCTTTTCTTTCTTTCATTTCACTTACACATACATTTAATAATAAATAAATTAAGTCTCCTTTATGTTAAAAAATGATATCTTTGAAGTGGACAAATATAGTGCCTAAATAAGCTGCAAATAAGTAAAAAAAAAAAAAGGAGAAAAGAAGCCAATAATAATACAAAGTGAAAGATGCTTTGTCCGAATCTGATAGAAAGAGTTCAATATGTGATATAAGTCAGTTCCATAGGTCAAATGATAGGCTGTAGAAAAAGAGCTGTTTGGATAAAGAGCAGGAGTTTTCCAGCTGAAGAGCTGATGACATTTTAATAAAACATATCATTTTAAATGCAAAGTGTTATACTATGAGAATATAAGGCATTCGCAAGACACATAGACTCAGTAAAAGATTAAATATAGGAAGGGTAAAAAAGAGTAAATCATTATAATTCAAACCTTTTTTTTTTTTTTTTTTGGTTTTTGCCGGCAGTGCTCAGGGGTTACTCCTGGCTCCATGCTCAGAAATTGCTCCTGGCAGGCACGGGGGACCATATGGGGCACCGGGATTCGAACCGATGACCTTTTGCATAAAAGGCAAACGCCTTACCTCCATGCTATCTCCCGGGCCCCTATAATTCAAACTTTATCCAGAGGGTATGGAAAATAAACTACAAAAACAGTAAATAGGCATGTTTCTATTTTGAAATTAGGCATGTTTTCTATTTTGAAGATAGTTATATAGTTTACCCCATGTACATTATAGAGGAAGATGTGATCAGTGACATTGTAGAAACATGTTATAAAACAATTCAAACATATTCTATTTATACAGATGAGATGTGCAAGCTATGAATAACAATGTAATGAATATTTACATAAGTATATTTCATAATACAATAATTTTAAAAAGCTTTCTCTTCAAAAGAGGTGTCAATACTTCCGTTCACCCCAGGAAATATTATTATGGTAAATTCATAGATTAGTTTTTCTTGAAGTTCATCATCATAAATGGAAACTTTTATTAAACAAACACTTATCTGAACACTATATTTATTTACTTATTTTGCTTTTCTTCTTTATTTTGTGTGGACCATACTTGTTTATTCAATTATTTATTTAAAGAAAATGTAACACCTTGTTGACATAACTGATCTTAATACATTTGTTTCAACACTATATTTAGAAAAATATTCTTGCTATATTTCCTACCACTATGTCTTTACATTTTCTTTTCCTTAAAACAATCCATCACGGGAGCAGGTCTCACACTCAGCAGCTGGGCTCACAAACCACAATACTTGCCATACCAACAGTCTATCTTCACGACAGAGACACATAACAAACACTAAGTCTAGGTATGCCAGAATTTAGGCTGAGAACTCTACAGTCTTCTTGAAGTGATCGCATGCAGCCACCTTTCTCATCTTCTCATCTTCCGCAAACACCTTTTTGTAACAGCTTCAGAAACTGACCCCATTGTGAGACATAATAATTTTCACAAATTTTCTTTTGCTGATTTATTTTCAATAATTTCATTACCACTTAGTTGTACAAAAGCAATATTAAATAAATTACTGGGTCCGGAGAAATAGCATGGAGGTAAGACGTTTGCCTTCTATGCAGATGGGCGGTGGTTTGAATCCCAGCATCCTATATGGTCCCCCAAGCCTGTCAGGAGCGATCTCTGAGCGTAGAGACAGCAGTAACCCCTGAGCGCTGCCGGGTGTGTCTCAAAAGTCAAAAATAAATAAATAAATAAATTAAAAATAAAATAAAATAAATCGCTCAGTGCCTACCAGGGGGCAGGTCAATGGTTGGGTAGCAATTGGCAAATATGGCAGAGGAATTTTACTCAGGCAGTGAAATTGGTGTTGGGACATGGAATATCAGAAACAAAAATATTGTGAGCTATGAAATATGTAACTACAAATTATGCAAGCTATTGAACTATGTAAACCATTATGTTTAAGTAAGTAATAAAAATTTAAAAATATACAAATGAGCAAGATAGAAAATTAGGAAAATTGTATAAAAGTATATCTGGTATCCTTTCAATAAATGGGTAAGGGATAAAATATATAAAACTTTAGAGTTAACAGAAAATAAACAAGAAATATACTTGATGGTAGTGATATTGGAGAAATAACTGCTTTTAGAGAAAAATGTATTTTTGCTGTGAGACTACTTTGCCCAGAACTGAACAAATATATTAAAAGTGGAAAAAATAATCAGTAAAGTCAAACTATGTTGAGATTTGTATTCGAACACAGTGACTGATATAATAGAATTTATGCATACAACATCTTACATCACAGCTTCTTAAGTTAAATAAATATTTTAAACAATAAAAGTATCCATCTATCATTAATAGCTCTCTTATATTTAATTCTCCTTGAAAAAAACAATGCTCATCTCTTCATTATTTGAATGGAATATGTTTCCTTCTAAAACTTTTAATACTTTCTCTGTATATACACCAGAGAAACCATTCCATCAGTTAATATTTGTGTAGATGTCTATACTCTATTTTATATACTTTCAGTCATAAAATTAATTATAATAATCATAATTTACATATTTATTTATATTGTTGATAATATGATTTTATAAGAGTAAGGCATAATCTTATTTTTTCCTGCTGTATATCCTTTCCATAGATAATTTTCAAACCATCTATATAATAATTTATGCACACATATGAATAATAAAATATAATTGGTATAATCATTTTAATTTATTCCATACCCTTTTAGGGTTTTTTTTTACATTTTTGGGGGCCCCTCCCGATGATCCACAGTGGTTACTCCTGGATTTTCTCTCAGAAATCGCCTAGACTGGGGGATCATATGGGACACCAAGGATCAAACCCAGGTCTGTCTGGGTTAGCAAGTGCCCTACCGCTGTGCTATCACTTTGGACCCTCATTTTGGTTTTTAATTTGTTTTTAGAAGGGGATTACACTTGGATATGCTCAAGTATTACTACTGGATCTCTGCTTAGGAATCAAAGCATGGTTTGCTATAAATATTTTATCCAGTGTATTATCTCCAAAGCCCTCATTCTTTACTACAACTTTTGTCTATTTAGTGGAGTGTCCAAAGGTTAGATATCAGGAGAGTGAGTGATTCTTCCCTAGGTAACTATCTTTAGAAGTCATAGAATCCAAAATCAGACAGCAGAAAAACTATCATGATTAATGTATTATGATTCTACATAGGTGAAAAAAGACAAAATGTGGAACAAAAAGACAGGCAACAAAAAGGGAATTGACCTCTCTTTGAGTAAAACTTTGACATCAATATCATTATGCAACAAATTAACACATTTTGCATTTTACTAGTGACAGAGAAAACACATAGTACCATAGTGACAACAAGACTGAAAAGATGAAGAAATGTGTGACCTAAAATATTAGAATGAAGAAAATATGAAAGACAAGAAAAATGATAGTGAACATCTCCTAACAGAACTAGGTTGCCCTTATAACATTGTTTCTATAATTTGCCTTGTGTGTCCTGGTTTGAAAACCATATAGGGAAAGCATGGCATAAGGTACAGACACAGATTTTAATGTCAGCAATAATGTTTGTATATTCCACCTAATTGGTTTTGGGGATAAATCTCTATCACATTTTGTATTCATGCTGAATTTCTTCACAGAAATAAAAGAAGCCTCTTTAATGTTAATTACATATGATGCTTTTCAATCCTATGTTTAGGAGTCTTATATGGCTAGTCAAAACTAATGCAGTACCCCACTGCTGCTATTTTCTATGTGCATGAATGTCTATGATATCAAACTTTATATCTTCCATATAAGCCTGAAATATTATAGTTTACCCCAGGGGAATCAGTAGGCAACAGCAGATAGAGCAGGATGCCATTGGCATAACAGTGATGAATCAGGCTATGCTGTTGGGAAATTGAAGTTCATGATAGATAGATAGTAGGGAATTTACTTGGTGAACAGGCAATCTCTCATGAAAAACGGATTTTGCAGTCAGATACACTAACATCTTGTGTTCCAAATCCTAAAAATCTTAAGTTTTCTGGTCTTTGGTCTCCCTAAAATTAAAAATCTTCACAAGTCAAACAAAGGCTGGTTTGAAATATAGCTTTAGGGGACACCTATTTGAGTAATCTAGTTTAAATACGCTATTGAGTGACTTCATTGTAAAAGGTCAGTATCAGAATTAGAAACAGTCACTTGGCTTATGAATGTCTCTGTCATTTATTGTGGCTTTCACTTATGATAACGTAAACTCTTATCTACTTTAATACATTCATTGTCCACAATCTATGTCTCAGGTTTATTGCCTTGTATTAAAATTAAGTCTTCAGTCTCATACTTGGTGCGTGTTCCTTTGTTGTATTTAATGATATGCCAATCCCTAATCTTCAGTATTTCAGCTTCTGTTAGGGAGCAGGAGAGGGCAGGACCTCAAGTTCTTCTGCAGTACTGGAGGTTTATATAGACTAATTGCTTGGCATCTCTGTGTAGAGAGAAAGTTTAATCATAGGAATAAGTGCACATTTCTGATGCTGATCTTGCTCTGTCTCTTCTCTATGAGAGTAAATACTCTATAGAAAGTTCTACTCCATCCATGTTCCATGCCATTCTTGTTCTTCCCCATTCTTGAACACACAGGGACTTCTTTAGTGTTTCTGAAATCTCTGTGCAGTAGTGGGATGTGTCTGAAATTTTGAAAGGCATTGTGATATTTTTTACTCTCTTGCATAAAGATAAAGTCCACTCCTAACAATGGCACTCTTGCATAATGAATTGCCTTTCCACAAGGGAATCAAATTACTAGCTACCTTGTACATCTGTTTGATTAAAATGTTATAATAAAAAAACTGTTCACAGCATGCTGAACTAACATTTTATCATGGATAGTATAATATTCATGTAGAATTATGCTTTTGAATGCGTGAACAAAAATATATTTACTATTTTCAATATTCAAATTCCAATTCCTACAACAGAAGTACACATGTGTAAGTATGCAAATATTTGTAAAAAGACTTAATATTCAGATACATGGAAAGGTATAATGTGACCAATCTTAATCTAAAGATGATAATATCTAGATCTGAATAAGCTTTCTGAGACTACTGTTGCACAGAAAGAAAGAGAGCTATGAATTATAAGATGATGGGCACTGTGTAAGAACTGAATTCAAATGTAAGAATATTATACCGCATATAGCACATGCATAAAAATAAATAAATAATGAGCAATCAATTAATGAGTAATCCTCAATTATTTTATTATTCACAGGGACATATTTTAGGGTAAAAAAAATCAGACAGGTTCAACACTTGATCTTAGCCAAAACACCGAGAGCAATAAAAATCATATAGGTCCTAAAGATTTGATTGCTGCATTAATTTAATAAATTAAGAAGAGAATAGCAATGGCAAACTTGTAGGAACAAGCTATATGAAGATAAAACTATTTAAAGTAAATAAGTACATATGACAAACTTTCAAAATATCTCATAGCAATTAACAAACTAAGTTGAGCAGTATGATATCCAGATTAGTATACTTTTTTTCCCATTTTCTTGGTCTGCACAGTATTTATTAAACCACTATGTTTTTAAGTCTAAGATCAGTGATAAAGCAGAATAATATAAGTACCTTTTTGTTATTATTTTAAATCAAGATATATACTTGTACCCAATTTTTAGTAAGAATTCAACACGTAGGACTCATTTTCCCACAAAATTTTGACATTTGTATGTGTGGAAATAAAACTTCTTACTAGAAGTAATATAAATATGTAATCTGAGTATTTTATTAACTCATTTATTTTTTCTAAAATAATGTGACTATGAACTACTTGATACGTGCACAAAACTGTTTCCAAAAATTGCGTATTTTTGATTTTGTACTTTTATGATAATCTTTATTACTCAAATACATAAACTATTACAGGGAGTGAAAAATTTCAGACACAAAATTGTTAACTTAATAGTCAGGCATCGAAGAAATACATAGTTTAGGAGATATAGAATCTATATGTGGCTAAGATGATATCAGCATCTGTAAACATTCCAAGAATTCAATTGCACCTCAAATTAAATAATTTATATTTCTTAATGTGTGATTATGTAAGTTAAACGTTTTGAATATGTAATATTATTTAAAATAATTATAGTGTAAAAATCTATTTTGACCATAATTTCAATTTTAATGTGTATGAAATAAAATATTAAGGTTAAAATAATTTTAAGTTTTACAAAAAAATCACTGCAATTTTTTTTAATTCACACTTATTTTAAACTTTTAGAACTTTTGTCTGTTGTCAGGTGCAATTCTAACATCACTTTCCTTGCTGGGATACTGAACCACTACTCTGATATCTGTACAAATGTCACAAATTGAATCTTCAAGCCATTGACTTTTGTATTAAAAATCAATCTGGATCAGGGACTTGGACTGGTCTGCCTGGATTTGAGCTCTAGTTGTACCATAGGAACCAAATATTTCCTTTGCTGTGTTGAAAATTGTGAGCTATGCTCTATGACAAATATCCTTTTGATTAAACTCCCACTCACATTTGTCAAGGTTCTGTCAAGTAAAAATTTCACATTCTACTGAGACCATTATCCTCCAATTATTTTGTTCAGAACATTTGGTGTTTTGATTTGTGTGAAAGTTTGCTTTCCTGCAGTATGAATGAGTCTTGCCAAGTACTAAGACGATTAGTACCAACAATAATAATTGAGCCATCATAGAAGAGAACCACTTGAATATGGGTGGATTCTCAGCCTTACTTTATTTGAATACACATATTCATATATATAACTGTGTATACTTTCCAGTACCCTACAGTGATGTACATGTTTGAATGTATGTGTCTTAATATATATACATATATATACATATAATATGTATATATAAAACATTTATGAAAGCTATGATACTATTAAACCTGCAAAACTATTTTTTTATTTTTAGAACTTGAAATATATTCAGTATAGGTCTTGTTGCTATTGTATAAAAACTATATTATGCTTCTGGAATTTCCATTTTAAAGAAGTACAAATTGAAAAAAAAAAACAAGAAAGCTTTAAATGCATATATTTGAGTTAGCATTAATATTACTATTAATGTATAAAAATAAATGAACCTTAACTCTACAGCAATATAAACAATAAGGTATTAGTTAAAATTTGGTAATTGATTTCAAGGTTTGCTAATTCAAATTTAAAGATAATTTTTCTCCTTTGTTAAGGTTCAGTAATCACAAAGGAGTTTAGTTTTTTTTTTTTTTTTGGTTTTTGGGTCACACCCGGTAGTGCTCAGGGGTTACTCCTGGCTCCATGCTCAGAAATTGCTCCTGGCAGGCACGGGGGACCATATGGGACACCAGGATTCGAACCGATGACCTTTGGCATGAAAGGCAAACGCCTTACCTCCATGCTATTTCCCAGGCCCCAGGAGTTTAGTTTTAATATGCATCAAACTTAAATAGAATAAAGTTTTACTTTTAAGTTTTAGTAAATAATATTCTAAAAGGAAAAATATTTTGTTTTGTATTTATTTCAACAAGAAAATATATTCTGTTATTTTAATATTAGGCATAGAGAATATATAAGAAAAGAAATATGCTTTGTGCTCAGTAGTGTGTAATATATATTCTGATAGAAGGAGTAATTAAAAAGTATAATAATATCAAAATTGAGTGACTAAGAATTAACAAA
>PVKC010044314.1:0-11604 GCA_004027635.1 Crocidura indochinensis | reverse complement strand
AAAAAAAAAAAAAAAAAAAAAAAAAAAAAAAAAAAAAAAAAAAAAACAAAAAAAAAAAAAAAAGAATTTTCCTGGTTGAGGCTGGAGCAATAGCATAGCGGATAGGGAGTTTGCTGAGACAGACCCGGGTTTGATTCCAGCATCCCACATGTTCCCCTGAGCATCGCTGGGTGTGGCTCCAAAACCTAAATTAATTAATTAATTTAAAATGTTTTTCTGATAAATTAATTTCTTTTTTTTTTTTTTTTGGTTTTTGGGCCACACCCGGTGACGCTCAGGGGGTTACTCCTGGCTATTCACTCAGAAGTCGCTCCTGACAGGCACGGGGGACCATATGTGGAACCAGGGGATCGAACCGAGGTCCGTCCTAAGTTAGCACAAGGGGCAAGGCAGGCACCTTACCTCCAGCGCCACCGCCCGGCACCCTTATTTTTTTTTTAATAAATTAATTTCTACGTAATTCTCTTTGCTTTTTTTTTACTTAGCAAAGCACAACACCCTAAAGAACATCAAAAACAAAAACTCCATCTTAGGGTCAGCTCATTTGGCACCTAATTACATTAGCAGAATCCTCCCAGTAGGATCCAGATGAGTGTTTAATTGAGAAGGGAGAGAAGGTGTCTGCACAGCAGGCATAGGGATTAAGGGACTGTTTTAGTATTCTGCCTCCATCCAGATGGCTCCTGTGTCTATGAATGGTATCTTCTTTCCAACATGTCTTTGCTATCCTAGGGATTTTTGTGTTGAATGTTGATGGTGCCAGGTCCAGATATTCATTAGCATTCATTGCTCTTTAAACTTTTCTGAAGGGGACTGGGTGCTTTTACTTCCGAGATAGTTGGAGAGTGTAAATAAGTTTCTAAATAGTGAACTGAACTTTGGTATGAGACAGTAGTTGCTGGCAGCCATGATGAGCCAGTCTCTCAAGAGTTGGCCAAAGTCATTTTACTCAAATTTGATTTTTGAGGACAAGAGAGATAATAGAGTAGGTAGGGCACTTGTCTTGCATATGGTCCAGACAGGTTCAATTCTGGTGCAATATGATTCCCAAGCTTCAGGAACGATCTCTGAAAAAAGCCAGATGTGGCTAAAAAAAAAAGGCAATTTGGTTTCAATTTGTTTTTAACACCCATCATGTGTAGGTGAAATGGATTTATAGCACCCGATGGCTTGTGAGGAAGAGGGTGGGTTTGAGTTTTAAACTTATGGTAGGGTCAGAGAGATAGTATAGGGATAAGGCATTGGTTACTAGTGGTATGTGTTTAGATGGAGGTTTCCCAGGGATGTTTTGGGGCCGTGAGTGCCAGGGATCAAACTTGAACCTTCCAGCACACAGCTATATGCTACACCCTTCAAACTTATCTCCCTGTGGGGTCATCAGTGTTCATACTCTAACTTATCTCTGGACAGTTATAGTATAAACCAGATTCTGTTTATCTAGATAGTGTTTCTGCAACTTTGGAAATTGCTGGTGAGGACACAAGGCCTTGACCAGCATTTCTAGGGGTGACATATAGGTGCCCCTGGGAAAAGATGTACTCTAATATGACAGATTCTGAAAGGAAGTTGCTCTGGATTCCAGGGGATAATTAGGGCCACTAGTCTTTTACTACCATTGACACAGGGAAGATTTGGGGCGAAAAATGGGTGCTGCTGGAGGCAATGTTCTACTGTCGAATTCCGCAGATCATCAAATTCCTGGCTCCTTATTTCTGCAGCACAGAACAAGGCAGAAATGAGTGTTGTGCCTTTAAAGTCAATACTTCTGTCAGATACAGAAGTTGCCATAGTGATGTGTATATGTTACCATAGCAACACAAACACGTGATTCCAAATTGTCCCAGTCCAAGGCCAGCAGGTCTAACAGCTAAGGACCCTCTGCTGGGCATAGTAGATGGTGGGGGGTGGAAAGACAGGACAGAGTCCTTACTTCCTGGGATTTAAATCAAGCAGAAGGGATGAAGGGGAGAGAGAAGCTGAAGAGAAACTCAGAGATGGCAAGGACCAGAGAATTTTCCCAATTAGGTGTCTGTGCCCTTTGTATTCCTGCTATGGTTTGAGACCAACATCCATCTCTGGCCACTCTGGACAAGGCTGTGGGCAGCAGGTGGACAGTCCTCCCAACCAGAGCAAGGTGTTTTGGAGGGTCCTCTGCCTATCACCGGAACACTGAAGTGGGGGTCCTCTCTCAGCACTTCCCACTCGGGGCACTCACTGACTTGCAAACCAGGTTTGTCAAAGCTGTTCTTCCTGGTATTTTGACTCATGCCATTTGAAGGCTTCTAGGCTTCTCAGAGGGAAACTCAGTTCAAGACACTGCATTTGGAGGGCAGGTCGGGAGTGAGTCTTAGGGGCTGGGGTGCATGTTGTGCTTGTGGGACCCTGGGTTCAATCCCTAGAATCACGTGGTCATTGAGCATCACTGGAACACTTATTGATTTTTAATTTGAGAGTATTCCCTGAGCATTACCAGTGAGGCCTCAAACAAAAAAAAAAAAGTTTTAGAGATGAGAATTGTTTAAAAAAATTTGGGGGAGATTATCTGCCACAAAGGTAGGCTGGGGTGTGGAAGGGAAACTTGAGATATTGATGATGGGAAGTGTGCACTGATGAGGGGATGGGTGATAGAACAATATATGACTGAAACTCAAACATTAACAACTTTGTAACTGGGCATCTGATGATTTGTTTAAAAAAATTTTAAGGTGGGGCCGGGCGGTGGCGCTGGAGGTAAGGTGCCTGCCTTGCCTGCGCTAACCTAGGACGGACCGAGGTTGGATCCCCCGGTTCCCCATATGGCCCCCCATGCCTGCCAGGAGCGACTTCTGAGTGAATAGCCAGGAGTAACCCCTGAGCATCACCGGGTATGGTCCAAAAACCAAAAAAAATAATAATTTTAAGGTGGGAGCAAACAGTATTCAGGTGACTTGGAGTCACTCTGGGTGACACTTAGCCAGGCTTATAGTGCAGAGCTGGGTCCAGGTGATATGAAGCTGTTTGGGTTCAATGGTGCCAGGAAAAGCCAATGTCATGTTCAGGAGTCCTGTGTACCATCTCCCCAGCTTGAACACTGATATTTGCTTTGGTTTCTATTGCTCATAAGTGGGACACCCCCTTCCGTAAGTATTTACACATTCAAATTGTGAAGGTAAAGCATGTGGAATAGAAATATAAAGAAGGGAAAATCAGTAAAGAGAGCTCAGTAAAAAGGTGACAAATATAATAGATGAAATAAAGAAATTTGAAAGACCAAATTAGACACTCTCATCTGATCTGATAAAAAAAAAAGAGGGGGGGAACCTAAACTTACAACTGGAAAAAAAAATGCAAATCTGACATTTCCTAGAGAGAATGGAAATCATAAACACTTTGCCCTACTGGATGGAAATGAAGTTGCAAATCTAGCTTAAATGCATGACTTTTTTGGAGAAAAGCAATCGGAAAAAATGTTGAGGATGAGAGGAAAATCTCCCGGGGCTCATTCTAATTATCATAAAGAAAAGGAAGAGGCTTGTCAAGATCTGTACTTACAAGCCAGAAGGCTCAGCTACTGAGGAATGATGTGGATGTGGCATCTACCAGTTCTTCAAGGTCAGGTTCCAAGGTGATTTACACACCCAAGTGGCCCCTGCACCTACCTACAACATCAGCATCAATTGTACTCTTGTTGATCCTGTATGTGACTTAAAAATCTATACTTGTGAATTTCCTGGGACTCTTTCACATTATCTTGGATGGCATGAGTGACATTCACCTGTATCATTCCACTAGTTTGAATGCAATTGTGTGTCACAGAGCTGAGTTCTAGTTTGGGGGTTCTAGGAACAATCTATCTTCCAGCTCATCTTGAATGGGCCTACCTTCTCTGAGAAGGTCCCTCTTCTCACTCCTTATTCCTTGCTGTGTAGCATTAAAATTTTATTTTCATGAAGCTACCACAAACTTATTTTTTGGTGAGTGGAGTTTTTGTCCTACCTGGCAGTGTTTGGGGGATAGAACTCTCCTAAGGACAGAAATTGTACCTGCCAATGGTTAATGGAGGCTGTGCACATCCGAGAAGGTGATAAGCTGATTCCATTCAATCTCGAGCTACTCTGAAAAACTGGGTTGATTCTTGCTTCTGGTTGAGCTTCTGCCTAGAAGAAATCTCGGAAAACTGTTTTTAAAAGGGGGCAGGAAGGGTACACTGGTGAAGGATAGTGTACATTGTAAGACTGAAACCCAACAATGAATAATTAATTTTGTAACCACAGTACTTAAATAAAGCAATTTTAAAAAATTGAAAGTGAAGGAATGGAGTGAAAACATAGCAGGTAATGCATTTGCCTTGCATAGGGCTGATCCAGATTCAATTTAGCATCCCATATAAGTCCCCCAACCCTACCAGGAACGATTCCTGAATGAAGAACCAGGAAAAACCCCTGAGCACTGATGGGTGTAGCAGTGTACAAGGCTGAGTGTACATTGAATAGGGACTTGCCTTGCATGGCCTGACCTGGGTTCCATCTCCAGCAACCCCTTTGTTTCCCTAAACAGAGAACTAGGAGTCAGCCCTAGGCACTGCCAGAGAAGACAATAATAATAATTAATAATAATATAAATGTAAAGTATAAAGGGGTTATTAAGCAATGCTGCCGGAGTACAATCCCCAGCAATGCACGCTAACCTAAGCACCCATGCAACAAAGAAAAAGAAAAAGAAAAATCAATATAATGTGAGGTGCACTAATTTCAACCTAGAAAAGTAGATGAATTGATTTTAAAGTCTCCCCCTTAGTAAGGACATAAAGAGGTTTTCGGGAGTGGGGAATGTTGACATATAGAAGAGTGGAGAGACAGAGCCATTGTCAGAGTGACATTGTGATGAAAGTATATAGAGGCAGCATTGCTTCTCCAATACTGGTCAACTATAGCCCACTGTAGCTTCCGATTGTATTCCCCTTAGTAAACATGCAAACACTTTCTGAAGCTTTGTGCCTAACCTTGAAAGTGCATTAGTATCACCTGGGGAACTTTTCTAGAAATCTTTGATGCCCCTGTTCCCCATCCCAGGAGATTCTTAATGTGCATCAAGAATGATGCTCTGCACTCATGGGCATCCACTGCCGGGTACATGGAGACAGGCTTGCTCTGGTCTCGTCCAGGTAGCAGCCCTCAAGTTCTAGCATTTTCCACTTCCTCCTCTCCAGGAACATGAAAGCTCATCCTACCATCTTTCCAGATGTCTGAAGCAAGGTTCATTTGTATTCCTGTAGCTATAATCCCAGCTACTAAGTATACTTTCTAGTTAACCCCCCCTTTTATTTAAGTATGAAATAAATCATCCCAGAGACAGCTGTAGCCAAATAAATATTTTTGCACACTGTTGATATGATTGAGAAGCAGTGTGGTAGAATTACATGACTTGTAGTAGAGTTTTGTCACAAAATGTTGGCAATCAGTGAGAATCAAGCCCCAGAGTCTTCCAGGGTGTTAATGTTGGGGAGCTTTGTTAAACCAAGAGCATTTGTTCCACGAGGTTCTTTTACTGCTATCAGCCATCCCACCAGTCAATGAGCAGACAGATCATTGCAGAAAGAAAACTATCCAAAAATCCCTTACCAGTGACTGCTATGGCAAACCACACATAGCCCGCAACTATGCCCCACCTGGTGCCCAGTCTCAGCCAACCTGTCCTCACATATGATCAGGAGGAACTTAAAAGTCAGGTCCTCACTTTATGGACTTGAAGTCACCTGGCAGAGTTTGTTCCCACTGTCCTTGTGTGCTCCCTATATTGTCCAAAGGGACAGGGAGAGAGCAGAACAATGATGGCATGAGCTAGTGAGCACTATCCAGCTGTTTCTAAGTCTCTCATTGTCAAATGCTGTCCTTCAAATTTTATTAGAAACATCCACAAAGGAAGGTAGATGTCCATAGTCACTTCCTTCTCACCAGATTACTCCAGGGAGCAAGCACATGTTCACAGATGATGAATTCACAACACAACTCTGAATGATCAACAACAGTTCATCAACTGACTTAGCCCCTAAACTGAAAGTCCTTGGAGCTATGGACCTGACTTCAGGCCCAAAGATGTTCTCAATATATCCCCAGCTCTCCCAAAGATGTACAACATCTCAACCAGTGCTCTTCACCCTTTTGCTCTTTCTGGCCTTCCTTTGACCTGTTTCCTTCCTGTAGCCTGCCTTTGTTACCAGAAAGTCCCCCTAGTTTTGTGCCAGGCCCACCACATTGAAGATACTTTCACCGTTGGAATATTGCATTCAGTGAGTATGCTGTTTGCCCTGTTTGAGTATTGCAGCTCAAAGCTGTGAGTTTACACCTTCACAGCTACAGTGAAATGTGTGAGAGAAAGTCTCTAAAAGTTGTGCTTTGGAGAAGAAATGAACAGGCATTTCCTCAAAGAAGAAATACAGATGGCCAAAAGAGACATGAAAAAATATTCTACAACACTAATTATCAGGGAGTTACAAATCAAAACAACAATGAGATATCATCTCACGCCAGAGAGACTAGCACACATCACAAAGAACAAAAACAGCCACTGCTGGCATGACTGTGAGGGAAAAGGAACTCTCATTCACTGCTGATAGGAATACTGTCTAGTCCATCCTTTCTGGAAAACAATATGAATACTCCTTAAAAAACTGTATATTGAGCTCCCATAATATCCAGCAATGCCACTCCTAGGGATATATCCTAGAAACATTAAAACATAATACAATAGGGCCCAGCGGCGTTTGCCTTGCAAGCAGCCGAGTTAGGACCTAAGGTGGTTGGTTCAAATACCAGTGTCCCATATGGTCCCTCGTGCCTGCCAGGAGCTATTTCTGAGCAGACAGCCAGGAGTAACCCCTGAGCACCACCAGATGTGGCCCAAAAACAAAAACAAAAAAAAAAAAAAACATAATACAATAATGCCCTCTGCACTCCTATGTTCATAGCAGCACTATTTACAATAGAGAGAATCTGGAAACAACCCAGATGCCCAACAACAGATGAGTGGCTAAAGAAACTGTGGTACATCTATACAATGAAATATTATGCAGCTGTTAGGAAAAAAATAGGTTAAAAATGTTTGCTTACACATGGATGAATTTGGAGACTTTTTAAAAGAAAAAAGAGACTATTTGGAGACTATTATATTGAGTGAAATAAGTCAGAGGGAGTGAGATAAGCACAGAATAGTCTCACTCATTTGTGGAATTATTTTTTTTTTGGTTTTTGGGCCACACCCGGTGACACTTAGGGGTTACTCCTGGCTATGCGCTCAGAAATTGCTTCTGGCTTGGGGAACCATAGGGGGGATGGGGAAATAGAACCACAGTCCATCCTGGGTCAGCCATGTGCAAGGCAAGCACCCTACCACTGTGCTACCGCTATGACGCTCAATTGTGGGATTTAAGAACAATAAAGACAGTATATAATAGCACCTAAAAATAATAGAGATGAGGGCTGGACACACCAGCCCATGATAACAAACTTATCACAAAGAGTGGTAAGTGCAGTTAGAGAAATAACTACATTAATAGCTACCATGACAACAATAGAGGAATACTATACCTGTCTTGAAGGAAGGTAGGGTATGGGAGGGACAATGGTGGTGACAAAGTTGCGTTGGTGAAAGGGTGGTGTACACTTTATGGCTAAAACCCAATTACTAGCATGTTTGTAACCATGGTGCTTAAATAAAGATATTATTAATTAAAAAATGTTGCACTTTGGGGGGCAGTACAATAGGACCGTGGATAGAGTGTTTGACTTCCACACAGCCAAGCTGGGTTCAATCTCTAGCACTATATATGGTCCCTTGAGCACCACCAAAAATGATCCCTTTTGGTGTGCAGACACACAAGTAAGTCCTGAGCACTGCTGAGTGTGGCCCTGAAACCAAAATAAATAAATAAATAAATAAATAAATAAATAAAGCTGTATTTTGGCTTTCCTCACCCTGATCCCCTCTTCCTCTGACCTGAGGCTTCTCTCTACTTCAGACAGTCAGTTTCCACCATTTCGTGGACTGGCGCGTTTTGTTAATCCTGTTTGGCTGATCAGAAACCATGGTTGCATTCACCCCTGGGTGATGATGGGATCATCAGTAACTGTCTCTATCCATGATTCAGGGTGATATCAAAGAGCAAATAGTAGTCCTGTGAATTGGGGTGTGGTATAAATCATATTCCTGAGCAGGCAGACTAAGACATGGTATGCTGCTGTCCTCTACCACCACCCAATCCCACCTCCAGGTAAATGGAAACACTTTGGTGTGTCTGTCCTGTGGAGTGCATGATCCACAGGAGCAAAGTTAACTCTCTCTCCCCTGTGCACTGACTTTAAAAAACTAACTGAGGTGGGAATGGGGAGATACAGGGGTGAAGAGATGCAGGCTAAAGAAATGCAAGGGTGAAGGCACTTGCTTTGCATACAGCTAACCTTGGGACTTGGTCCCAAGTACCTGCTAGATTCCCCGTCCCCCTATCCTGCTGTCAGGGGTAATCTCTGAGCATCAACAAGTGGCCCCAAAAAACAACCAAAAAAAAATAGAAAGCCAACTTGTATTTTGGGAGCCAGTGAAAGTTCCAGAAAATGCCTACAAGAGTTTATGAAGCTTCTTCACTTCAAGTACTTTTCTTTGGCCACGCTGCATGCTGCTCAGTAAAGTAGCTTTCTGTGTTTGGTCTCAATAGGCAAGTATATGCTCAGACATGCATGCCAAATTCCCACTATAATATTTGCAAGGAGCACTCTCATGCACCAGTGATCCCTGAACATTGACCAGGTTCTTAGGAGGAAGTTCTGCCTGGCATCTCGCAGGCCTCCAGAACCTGAACACACAGGAAAAAATAATATTATAAATCCGCACCCCCAGCTTTTCTTCAAATTCTATGACTCCAATGGGGTGTCCCCCCCACCAACATGGACAATTCCTTCTGCACAGCCTCCCTTCACACACCCTGTCTCTTCCACCCAAGCCCGTGGGCAGCCACCACTTGCTAATTCTGTTCAGTCTCTAATAGATTTGTCAATACTGAACAGCAGAGACAAATTATCCGAGAAAAATCTCATTGTGCCCTAGAGCTCAGGTCTGAAAAGACAGCAAAAGTGACACGAACACAAAGAAGCCAGGAGAACAAAGGCTCTCCATCATCTGGCCCAGACCGAGCCGCAGGAGGAAGGGTGCAGTGTAAATTAAATCATAATTAATAGCAGTTGTGTGGAGTTTGCTTGAATTAGCACTTTCCATGCTGAAGCTGCCGCCGTTTCCATGGCAATATTTTCTCTGGGAGGTGGTAGACCCCGGCTCATATTTGTGTCCCTGAAATGACGAGTTGAAGCTTTTAGTGCCTTTTATTGGGAGGTATTATGGTAATGCATCTCCATTTATTTGTATATGCATTCATTTTTTTATTTATTTATAAATTCTTTCATTGAATCTCTGTGAGAAACATAGTTATAAAGTTTTTCATGATTGAGTTCCAGTTATACAATGCACAACCCTTCATCAGTGCACATTTCCTGCCACCAATGTCCCCAGTTTCCCTCCAGCCCTCCTCCTGCCTGCCATTTAAATGTTTTTTTAATGTCACTGACTTCTGAGTCTTAAAGTCCACAGTTTTACACATTTTGAAGCGAGTAAATATAAATGACAACCACCTCATTTATATTCTGTAGTAAAAAAATAAATGCTGTGCTACCACAGAGATAGCACAATGGGTAGAGTGGTTTACCTTACATGCGGCTGATTCAGGTTTGATCCCTGGTATCCTATATGATTTCCCCAGCACCACCAGGAATGGTCCCCTGAGCACAGAGCCAGGAGCAAGCCCTGACCACCACAAGGCGTGACCCAAAAAGAATTTTAAAAAAAAAATTTTTTTTGGTTTTTTGGGTCACACCCAGCAGTGCCCAAGGGTTACTCCTGGCTCCATGCTCAGAAATTGCTCCAGGCAGGCACGAGGGACCATATGGGGCACCGGTATTCGAACGATGACCTTTTGCATGAAAGGCAAACGCCTTACCTCCATGCTATCTCCTGGGCCCCTAAAAAATTACTTTTAATTAATGCTTTTATGCTTTTTTGTTTTGTGCTTTGGAAGACTTAAGGCCCCCAATAGAGCTCAGAACTTATTAATGGCTCTACATTCTGGGGTCAATCCTGAGTGTAGTATCAAAGGACCATATGAGGAACATAAATTAAATCCAAGTCAGCAGCATACTAGACAAGTACCCTATACTTTATACTGTTGTTCTGGCCCCTGAATATTGTGATGGCTTTGGTTTTGGTTTTGGGTTATGGCAGGAATTTTATTTTAAACCATTTTTACTAAGGTATAGGAATTTACAATAGTTATTCATAATTTCTATCATGCATCATTCCAACACCACATCGATCACCAGATCGCCCTCTTCCATCCACCACTGTTCAATGGGGCCCTCCAGTCCCACCCTGTAAGACATAGATAAATCTTCAGTTCTGTGACTTTGACCATTTGGTGTTTCCTTTCGATGCTTCTCTTTTTTTTTTTTTTTATTGAGACCACTGTGATTTATAAAGTCCTTCATAGTTGAGTTTCAGTTATACAATGAATTAGGGCAAACCCTACCATTAATGTCAATCTCCCTCCACCATGTTCCCAAAGTGTATCCCATACTACCACCTTTTGCCCCCAAAGTCCCCCCCCACCTGCCATATAATGTATATGTATAATAGGCTCGTTTACAGTTTAGATTGTTAGAGTATGGGTCATTCGATTCCATTGTTGTTGCCTTTGGCTTGTATATCTAGTCCTGCCCCCACTTTTTTTAATCACCAATGTACCTGAGACCTCTTGGCCCCTGTTCCCCATCCTTTCGTATTTGTGTTTCTCCTCCACTCAGTCTCTTTCCTTCTCTTCACTATACTCTGGGGCCAAGGATGTTCATGACGATTCCCATTTAGACCATTGCATTTCTTTATGGAGTTATTCAAAATACTACATATAAGTGATAATCTGTATTTATTCTTCTGTCTTACTTCATAATGCTCTTCTACTCCATCTATTGCCTGCAAGAAATCTGTGGTTAGGCCAGAGCAATAGCATAGCAGGTAGGGAGTTTGCTCGATTACTGACTAGTTTAGCCTCCCAGGAGCAATTTCTGAGCACGGAGCCAGGAGTAACCCTGAGCACTGCTAGGTATGCCCCCCCCTCCAAATATTAAAAAGGAAAGGAAAGGAGGAAGGAAGGAAGGAAGGAAGGAAGGAAGGAAGGAAGGAAGGAAGGAAGGAAGGAAGGAAGGAAGGAAGGAAGGAAGGAGAAGAAAGAAAGAAAGAAAGAAAGAAAGAAAGAAAGAAAGAAAGAAAGAAAGAAAGAAAGAAAGAAAGAAAGAAAGAAAGAAAGAAAGAAAGAAAGAAAGAAAGAAAGAAAGAAAGAAAGAAAGAAAGAAAGAAAGAAAGAACCTGTGCTGCGGACTTTTAATCATAAATTATGATCAAAAGTCCCTAAAACAAAACAGTAAATATTGGGATTTGTTTTAGGGACTTTTGATCATAATTTATGATTAAAAGTCCCTAAGCAAAACCTAAATGAATATTATTTATTCACTGGGATTTAGGCGAGTACAC
>PVKC010044313.1:0-11623 GCA_004027635.1 Crocidura indochinensis | reverse complement strand
TCTTGTAAAGTTCTGTCAGCGCCTTGTATATTTTGGAAATTAGGCCCTTATCTGATGGGTATTGGGTGAATAGTTTCTCCCACTCAGTGGGAGGCTCTTGTATCCTGGGCGCTATTTCCTTTGAGGTGAAGAAGCTTCTCAGCTTAATATACTCCCACCTATTAATATCTGCTTTCACCTGCTTGGAGAGTGCATTTTCAAGAAAAATGAAAGACATTTCTGCAATAATAATAATTTTCAGACACAAAAGAGCTGGAAGTTCCAGCTCACCTCATGAAGCTCACCGCAAAGAGTGATGAGTTCAGTTAGAGAAATAAATACATTTTGAACTGTCCTAATAATGAGAATATATGAGGGAAATGGAGAGCCTGTCTAGAGTACAGGTGGGGATTGGGTGTGTAGGAGGGAGATTTGGGACAAAGGTGATGGGAATGTTGCACTGGTGATGGGTGGTGTTCTTTACATGACTGAAACTCAAACACAATCATGTATGTAATCAAGGTGTCTGAATACTATATTAAAATAAGGGATTGTCTCCTTTATCTATTACTCCTCTACTTTGTTATTTGTTTAGAGGAATGCTACTGTCTTTTGTGTATTGACTTGTAGCCAGCCACTTTCCTGATTGGTTATTTTTCTAGGAACTTTACTGTAGACTCTTCAGGGTTTTCAATGTATTTCATCATATCATCTGCAAAAAGAGATGGTTTGAGTTCCTCTTTCCCTAATTGAATTTCTTTGATTCCATTATCTTGTCTGAATGCTATTGCTAGGATTTCTGAAACTATATTGAATAAAAGTGAGAGTGGAAAGCCTTGCATAGTTCCTGACATTAGTGGAAATGCATTCAATTTTGTTATTTAGGTTAATGTTGGCTGTGGGGTTTTCATTAATAACTGCAACTATCTTGAGGAAGTTTCCTTCCAGTCCTATTTTGCTGAGTGTTTTCATATTGAATGGGTATTGAATTATGTCAAATGACTTCTCTGCATATACACATACACCCATACATATATATATATAATGATGCTGTATTTATCTCTTTGTTGTTGTTGAGGTGTATGATGTTGATTGATTTGTATATGTTGAAACATCCTTGCATCACTGGGATGAAATCCACATGGTCGTAGTGTATAATCTTTTTGATTTATTACTGAATTCAGTTTGCTAATAACATATTGTTGAGGATTTTTGCTTCTATGTTCATTAGTGAGATAGGACTGTAGTATTTTTTCTTGGTGGTATCTTTGCCGTCTTTCTAAATGAGTGTTTTATTAGCCTCATAAAATGAATTAGAAAGAATTCCTATCTTTTCAATGTTTTGGAAGATCCTGTGGGTCAGTGGTAATATTTCTTCTTGAAATGTTTTATAGCATTCACCAGTGAAACCATCTGGCCCTGGACCTTTGTTCTTTGGGAGTTTCTTAATTACTGATTCAATTTTCACAGATGTAATTGGCCTGTTTAGGATTTCTACGTTCTCCTTATCCAGTTTTGAAAGATGATATTTTCCAAAAATCTGTCGATTTCTTCTGGGTTCTGTAACCTGACTGAATATAATTGTTCATAACAACTTCTCATGATGTGTTGGATTTCTTGGGGTTCTGTGTAATTTCTTCCCTTTCATTTATGATCCTATTTATTTGGGTGTTTCTCTCTTTTTTATTGGTGAGTTTTGGCAGTGGTTTGTCTATCTTGTTTATTCTTTCAAAAAAACACCTGGTCTCATTGATTTTATTTGTATTGTTTTCTTAGTTTCTATGTTGTTTATTTCTGCTCTGATTTTTATTATTTCTTGTCTGCTGGTTGTGTTTGGTTTTCTTTGCTGCTTTTGTTCCAAGTCCTTAAGGTGTTCCTTTAATCTGCTGATTTTGTCATTTTCCTATTTCCTGACATAGACCTGTATTGCTATGAGTTGCCCCCTAATTAATCTTTTTGCTATGTTTCACAGATTTTGACAATTTTTCTCTTCATTATCATTTGTCTCAAGGAATCTTTTTATTTCTTCCTTGAGTTCCTCTTTGATCCAGGGTTGCTGAACAGTATATTGTTTAATATCCAGGTGTTGGATTTTCTTCATAGTTTCTTTATACAGTCAGTCTTGATCACTGTTGCAATGTGATCTGGTAGGGTGCTTCTAATAATCCTTATATTTGTAACTTTATGCAACTTAGATTTATATTCTAAAGCATGGTCTATTCTGTAGAAAGTTCCATGTGCACTTGAGAAGAATATGTATTTTTCTTTCTGTGTAAACCTATTAGCCCTGTTCTTTTAATTTCCCATTTAATGCTCTTATTTCTTTGCTAGTTTTCTGTCTGGTGGGTGCGTCTGTCCAATGGTGATAGTGGAGTATTGAGATATCCTACTACTATCACATTTCCTTCCATCTATTTCTCCAGGTTTGTGAGCAAATGTCTTACATATTTTGCTGGCTCTGCATTTGGTGCAAAAATATTGACCAGAGTTAGTACTTCTTGGTCTAGTGTTCCTTTGATCAGTAAGTAGTGACCTTCTTTGTCTCTTATAACTTTTTTGAGGTTGGATGCAATTTGGATCTGATATAAGAATGGTTGTCCCAGCTTTTTTTTCCATTGACATGAATAATTGATTTCCAACCTTTTATTCTAAGCCTGTGTCTATCCTGTACTTGTAGGTGTGTTTCTTGCAGGCAGCAGAAACCTGGTTAATGTTTTCTAATCCAACTCTCTACTATGTTTCTTTTAATGAGAGAGATTAGTCCATTGACATTTAAGATATTATTGACAGAGAGTGTATTGTGCAGTTGTATTGTGTAGGGTGGTTGATGTTACAATTGGGGGTTTGGATTGTGTAATACATCTCTTGTGTAACTCATTTAGAATCAGTTTTGTTTGCAAAAATAATGCATGTTCTTTTTTGTCTTAGAATGTTTTTAGTCCTCCCTCCCATATAAATGAGAGTTTTTCTGGGTAGTGGATTCTAGGTTGGAAGTTTCTTTCATTCAGTCATTTTAAGTGTATCATTCCACTGTCTTCTTGCTTGAATTGTTTCAAATGGGAGATCTGGTTTGATTCTTAAGTTCCTTCCTTTGTACTTGAAATTCTTTTTCTCCCGTATTGCCTTAAAGAGTTCATCTTTCTCTTTATTTTCTTTTTTTTTTTTTCAATTGGATTTCTTTATGCCTTGGTGCTGATTTATTAGGATCTATTTTATTAGGAACTCTTTTCACTTCCTGGCTTTGTACCCGAGCTTCATTCCAGAGCATGGGAAATTTTTCAGCTATTATTTCCCTGACCATTTTTCTTCCTCTTTCCCCATTTCTTCCTCTTCTGGTATTCCTACAATCCATATATTATTTCTTTCGTTGTTCATTAAATACCTAACTTTTTCTTAGAATGCATTACTTTTTATTTCCTTATTGGCATTTTTGTCACTTTTGGTTTGTAGTTTTTCTTCAAGTTACTCTATGTGATTCTCCAACTGAGTAATTCTGCTACTCTGGCTTTATAAGAAATTTTTTATTTCCTTTAATTCCATTTGTATAAATTCTTTCATCTTTTGTAGAAGTTCTTCTTTGAGCTGGTTGATTTGGTCATCTATGGATTGCTTGAACTCACTGGCTAGTGATTCCTTGATTTCATTGGAAATGAAATTGCTGCTTTTAGATCCTTATCTATTGGGCCCATGTGTTTTGGTGGACTTGGAAATTTTCTAGTTTTTCTCTCCATATCTCTGGTTGTTAGTCTCTTCCTTAGTTTACCCATATTTTTTCCATTTGGTGGTTTGGTTTGGTGTTTACTGCCTTCAGATTTCAGCTCTCCTTGTCACTTGTGGCTTGCATGGGGCTGGGACCCATCTCTGGAGTGTGACTCTAGGTGGGTATGTTGGCTGCGGTTGCTGAGGATTGGCCTCGCCCTCAAGACTCCTCCCTCACTTTACCTGCCTGAAGGCATAGGTGGTTTTCTCCTTGCTCAACTGCAGCAAGTTTCCCCTCTCCATTCACCTGTCAGAAGGTGTGACGCAGGCCTGGCTTGTATCAATTTCTCCCTATACCTCTCAGACTACCCTGGTTCCCCTCTGACTGCACCTTTCCTCAGCCCTTAATGGCAGAGTGCCTACCCGAGCTCTGCCAGTTGGGCCTTGTTAATTTCACCATCCCTGTTCAATTTCAGCCTCCCCTTCTACCTGACGGACAGTGTGGTTCCCTGCAGATCGCTCCTGTCCAAGCCCAGTAATCATTATTCTTTTTTATTTTTTGTTTGTTCTTTTTTTGTTCTTTTTTCACTTTTCTTATTACTGCCCTATTGTCTTTTTATTTTATTTTGTTTGTTTTGCTTTGTTTTGTTCCCTTTTTCTTCTTTTACTCTCTCTCTCTCTCTCTAAAGGAAAATTTATAACACCTAGATGGACCCCTCCTGCTTCCTTTTTCTCCCTTTTGCTTTTGTCTTTGTTTTTGTTTTCTTCTTATTTATATTTTATTATATATCCAACAGAACCACATTACTGGAAAAATCTTGAACAGCTTCACAATTTGAGTTGGAAAATGGATGGTACCAAGAGCAGACAGTCGAATGAACAAAAAATGGAATGGAAACAAAAAATGATCAGACTTGAACACCAAACCCATAGACAACAACAACAACAGAATTGATACCCAATTTACAGCAAGCTGTACAAGTGGATAACAGTTACATTAGCATTATGAAAGGTAAAGGAGGGAGGTATGTGTAGCATGCTGGGAGCAGGGGTGGAGGGAAGACAAAATTAGGGATGGGAATGTCCCTCATTCATTGACACTATGTGCCTTAAATATTTCTATGAAATAATTCACTTTGACCACAGATAAAAAAAGATTGGATGAACAGCTACACTGAGGACTTCTTATTCAATGAGGTCTTTAATCTGTGCTTTAAAAGTCAATGTCTCTAAACACAGTCACATTTGGAACTGCAAATTTGAGAGTTGATACAGTCCAACCTATATCAACACCTTTGTGCAGTAGAGGAAATTTCTTCTCCCACTCACCCTGCATATCTGGTTATGTTTTTCTTGACAGACTTTTTAGATTAATATTCCCTGTGTCTCTCACAGTTGTTCCTGAATTATTGGGTGGTGAGGAAAACATATGCCACAGGTCAAAATTTAAGGAGATATCAAAATACTCAAAAATCAGGAAAAGATATTTTAATGGAATATTTTATACAAAATGAATACAAAGATTCATAATAAACAAAACATCAATTTTTAATAAAGACAGAATCAATATCATTGATTTTCCTTTTTCCTAAGGCCTTAATTTGGCTTCCTATGGCACTGTTGCTGCCTGTCCTCATTAGCATTTTTAATTTTTATTCATAAAGACTTTTGTTCTACTTTATAATGTTCAAAGCATTGCATTAAATATTTATCTTGATTACTGTTTCTTCCACCCCTTAACTTTTGTTCTTGAGGCCCACACCTTACTCACCTCAGACAGAGATTTCTTTAAAAGGCAAATTCAGGTTAAGAATAAGTTAATGTTAAGATAGGAAAGTTGTCCTGATTATAGGAGTGAGTCCAATGTAGTACTTATAAATTCATAATTCACAAATATAGATAAGGTGGGCAAGAGAAGTAATCAGTGATACTTTTATATGAGAAGTACCAACAAAGATACAGTTACTATCTTTGAAAACAGAAAATGGAACTACAAGCAAATAATATCAGCAAACTCTAAAAAATGGAAACTGCAAGAACAGAGCCTCTCTCATATGCCTTAAAACAGATTACAGTCATTCT
Source organism: Crocidura indochinensis (assembly GCA_004027635.1). NCBI lineage: Eukaryota > Metazoa > Chordata > Mammalia > Eulipotyphla > Soricidae > Crocidura > Crocidura indochinensis. The sequence goes on along the minus strand of PVKC010044313.1, from coordinate 5,863 downwards.
AACTAAAATTTAGCCTACAGGATCCACTAAAGATTGACCCCCATAAGTATACAATAACAAATTTAATTGTATCAATTATTTATATTTGTGCTAAGTTATCTCAGCAATCATAGAAAATGACTTGTAGAGGAGGGAGAAGAGAGATGCATGCTGGGAACAGGAGGGGAGGGAGGAAAACACTGGTGGTGGGAATGCCCCTCATTCATTACTACTATGTGCCTTAAATATTACTGTGAAAGATTTGTAACTCACTTTGTCCAAAATAAAAAAATAAAGAACCTATTATAAAGCAATAGACAGAATTAAGGGAAATCAATATGATCTGGAGGTATCTGAAAGTTAGCAATAGTGGTCTAAAGGGAGAAAAAGAGAGGTGTCCTGAAAGGAAAGAAGTCTGAATTCAGCTCCCACTAGATCTGAGCTTGAGGTGGCAATTGCCAAGAGTGAGGTTTAGGCAAGATGGAAGTGAATTTATTACAAACGAGTCCACTGGTCTGACTGACCTAGTCAGAAAAAACCCTTGAGCATGGTCTTAGGGGGGTCTTTTATTGTCTGCATTCTGTAGATAAGTTTTTTTCTAAGAGCTACATTACCAGGAGTTAGGCATTCTAGATATTCTGGGAAGAAAGTGAATTATATAAAAAAGGTTTGATCCAAAAAAATTTTAATTTGTGCTAATTTTTTTTTTTTTTGCATAGGCACAGTAAAAATTGGGGTTGTTGCTTGGTTTTGGTTCTTTGCTTTGCTTTTTGTTTTTCCTGTGCTTTGATTTATCTTTATCTCAGGACCATGGTTTGGCTGTTGTCTGTATTGCTGTGGTGTTTTTTAGGTTTGTTTGTTTTGTTTTTTTTGTGGGTTTGATTTATTTATATTATTTTTATGTTCTCCTTCCTTTTTCCCTTTCTTTTCTTAAATTGATTTTATAGTCTCTAGAAGGACTCCTCCCTTTTTTTGCTTGTTTGAATTTTTGCCCCCATTTTCTTTTCTTTTTTTTTTCTTACCTTCAAACAGAATCACATAACTTGAACCATCTTGTTCTGCCTCACAAATTGAGGGGGAAATAATGGAGTGTACCAAACCAAACAGTAGTATGAACATTGAGTAGAAATAAAAAAAATGATCAGACTTAAACACCAAATCCAAAGCCAAATACAACAGAATCGATAACCCAATCTACAAGCTAGACACAGGGGACCACTTATACTAGCAGCCTGGGGGGCCAAGGCGGGGCAAAATGGATTGCATGCTGGGAACAGGGGTGTAGGGACAACATTAGTGGTGGGAATGCCCCTGATTCAATGTCTCTATGTACCTGAAATACTACTGTGAACAATTTGTAATCCACTTTGGTCAAAATAAAAAATATTTAAAAAAGAATGTTTCTTTTATCATATTTAGACCATAAAATTACATATTTTGTCTTGCACTGTCTCTTCATTACGTGAAATGTCATATTAGTTTTGTGCATTATTTCTTTCTTCTATGTTCTATATTCACTCATTTGTATATTAATTTATATCTTGACAAAATCTTATATTACATTTTTGTGTTTTTTTTTTCTTTTAGGGCCACATCCTGTGACGCTCAGGAGTTACTCCTGACTATGTGCTCTAAAATCTATTCTGGCAGGGTCTGAGCAGTGGCACAAGCAGTAAGACATCTACCTTGCCAGCAGTAGCCTAGGACGTACCACCTTACCCACCAGCATTAGCCAGGAGTAATCCCCGAGCATCACTGGGTATGCCCTCCCCGAAAAAGCACTCCTGGCTTGTGGAGTCATATGTGATGCCAAGGGATTAAACCAAGGTCCGTCCAAGATCGGAGTGATAGCACAGTGGCAGGGCGTTTGCCTTGCAAGTGAACTATCTTGGACGGACTATGGTTCTAGTGTTGTTTAAACAAGATGGAGTTTGGTTTGTACTTTTCCTAAAAAAGAAACATAGTAGGACTGTAATTATTCCAGAGATTGGTGAAAAAAGATATAATATCTAAACTTATTCACATTTCCCTTGTTGTTACTTGTATTAATAAATAGAAAGTAAAGGGTATGTATTTTTTGGGAATTAAACCAGGTTTTCCACCTAGATGGGCAAGCTAAGTACTTGCTGTACTAGCACTCCAGGTCCCAATTATAAGATATTTTAAAAAAGAGGGATATGGTGTGTGTGTGTGTGTGTGGGTGTGTGTGTGTGTAGGTCACGCACACTGACTCTTAGGAATCACTGCCCTCAGAAATCACTCCTGGTAAGCTCACCAGCGATGCTGAATAATGAATACTCCTAAATAAAATAACCTCCTAAAATAATTTTTTAAGCTCATCACTGGAAATTTTAAAAGCTCACCATCAGAGACATGTGTTGAAATCTTAACCCCGTGGTTATGAGGGTTTTAGGAGCTCATGCATTTGGAAGATGCTTAGATAGTGAGATTGGAGCATTTTTTAATAGAATTAATACCCTTACTTATAAGGCTTCAGCATGTTATCCAAGTGAGGACACAGTGAGAAGATACTGGCTACAATCCAGGAAAAATCCTTTACCAGAATGCAACCATGTTCATACTCCATTATTGGAGTTCTCCAACTCCATAACTGTAAGAAAAATATATACCAAGATTCTACTAAGCACCCCACACTTGCTAAGATAAACAGTCATTTAGATTTGGGGCTCATGGAAGAGAAGATTAGGGTATTTGATGCTTTAATTTAAATTAAATTAAATATTAGGAACTTCAGAGTCATGCATTATAGAATTGGGAGAAACAGCAGGATTTCCTGTTTTTCTTCCTCTTTTAGATGATGGAAAATGATGTCAAAAAGTTAGTTCTCCCCTGACCTCTTACCCCATTACCAACTAGTACTTTGTTGCTTGTATCTTTTATTCATGTTCATTTCATAGGCCATTTTCCATTTTCCTTGTCACTTGGCTTTTTGGCCGTGATATTCACTTTATCCTTTTACTTTAAATATACTTTTTATTTTAATCATAGTGGATTGCATATCGTTCACAGTAATATTTTAGGTACATATTAACATGGAATCAGGGGAATTCCCTCACCGAATTGTCCTCCCTCCACCTCCGTTCCCATCCTGCCTCTCACGTTCTCCACCATCACCCCTGGGGCTGCTACAATGGGTGGTCCCCTCTGTGCCTAGCTTACCACTTAGTGGTCTTACAACTGTTTTGATCATGGTACCTCCATTATTTCCCCTTCTAATTGGGAGGTGGGACTACATAGGTGGTTTTGTTTGAAGAAGAGAAAAGTAATAAAATGGGTTAAAAATCAAATACTCCGAAAATGGTTGGAGTCCTTCTAGAGGCTCTCATCTTCAGTTTGAGAGACGAAGGGGAAAAAAAGGTGAAACACCACAACAGTATGAAAAGTATCAAATAAAATATCCAGTGAGCACAACAGCAATAAAGATAGGCATCACATAATAGCCATGATCTTGAAATAAAAACCATGACAGAGCACAAAAAGGAAGAAAAAGAGAAAAGAAGAAAGAAAAAAATAAAAATGGAGACAAGTTCAATATCCACACCAAATCAAAGAAATTGACAAAAAAAAAGATAGATACATAAAAAAAGACTTTTTGTCTTTTTTTGTGCTTTTTGTCTTTTTTTGTGCTTTTTGTCTTTTTTCCTCCTCCTGCATAGGCTCAGTAAACATTGGGGTCATTCGAAAAGGAATCCCCTTGGTCTAAGAGATACAGGATTTCTCCACCTATGAACTATATTATCATGGGATTAACTATAGACTCCTTTCTAGTACATTTACTCTCCCCTTGGTGCTTTTGTGGTGTATGGAAATTCTGCTCTGTCCTGGGTGATAAAATCAGGTCTCTGTATCTAGAGATCTCGGTCACTGCGCAGGTCAAGAATAGAACTTATGATTAAGTCTTGCTTTGTGATTCTAGAACTTCTTTTCCCTCAGTGCCATCTTAATTCGACTTCTGTGGTTGATGGTCTTGGTCCTTGCCCTTATCCTAGGATGGAGCCTGGGATATCCGCCTTATTCTTTAAGAAACTTCTTCATCATGGCAATGAGAAACATCAATAATGCATATAAATTCTGAATTGTTTGAAGACCTCTTATTCCACTGAGAATCACTATTCTATTATGTAAATCACTGCTTTGATAAGTGAAAACCAATTTTTCTTGCTCATAGAAAAATAAAAGCTTTTCTTTCAATAATGTTCTTCTCAAATGCATTCTGAAAATTATCAATGCAACTGAGATCTTTTTCAACATTGTCCTACAAAGTCTCAAACTGACAAGTAAAATGGAATATACATTCTCCCTGTGAAACATGTGGTTCCTTGAAGATAGTAATTATGGTACATCTCTATAACTATACTTTTTTTTACCTTCTCCTCATTTTCATTATCTTTATCTGCCTCAGGCAATATAGGTATTCAAAACCTGTCCATATTCAGAATCTGGCTAAATTTCTCCTTATAAGCTTGAGTTGACTGCTCTAGTCTACAATATTTTTCTCCTTATTCCTGCATTATTTACCTCATATTGGTCTATAATTAATTCATACATTACAGACTTTCCCTACATTCTCTAAATACAAAGTCCATAACCTTAATTTCTTCTTTTTTCTACCAACATTTACTAATAGCATTTAAATTTACACAGCATTTGGTACCTGGCACCAAATAGAAGTCAGCAATTTGTTGTGTGCACAAGATTGAGTGCACAAGAGATTTACTTAATGAAAGTACTTCCATATGGCAGCTTTTTCTAAAGAGCAAGATTATAATTTGTCAAAAATTAGTACCATGCAATCATTAGTAAATGATTGACACTTAGAAAAATGAAGTCATTTGAATATTTTTTAATTTTTTTATTTTTAATTATGAGAACAAAGATGCAAAGAAAGAGGACAAAGTAAAGTTACAATGGAAGGACTATTACCCATAAACAGAACTCACATAAGTCTCATTGCTGATATCTTAACATTGAATTTTCAACCAAAGAATATTAAGAAAAAAAAAAACAGAACCCATGTACAATTACTTTGTCCCTCAAGTCCCCAGATTGCAATACATATTTCTTAGCAGCACATCAAGCATTCTAAAGCCATAAAACTTATGTAACTCCTTAAATTTTGAAGGCATAGTATGTTTTTACTTTTCCATGTATATGCATATTAGTTTAAGTTAGTCTCAAAAATGGGTGTTTCAAAGGAGCACAGTAAAAATGGCGTTAGAGTGGCAATAATTGTTTGCATCGGCCCACCAAAAATGGGAGTCATGGATAGGAAAATCCTTGACCTAAATACAAGGGGACCAAACCCCTGAAGTTCCTGGCATAAGACCAGCTCTAGGCTCCAGGCATACTAGATTGCCCAATCCAAGTCATTGTCTACAGACAATACAACCTTATCTTCCACGCTGACTCTGTTGTTGGTATCATGTTTCTGTATTAAAGATCCTGGAATCTGCATGTCCTATATTGCAGTTAGGATGGTGCAGAGCTTGTTCTCATTTCACCTTCCAATTAAAGAGCAATGCAGAAAGCCCTGTCCAGTATGCAGGTCGTAGATGTTCTTAAGTCTTCTCAGTGTTAAGGGAAGTCTCCTGTGAGTAGAACGATGTCAGAGCAGCAGTAGAGTCTTCTCTGGTAGAAGATTGATTCCGGGTGTTGTTGAAAAAAACCGGTCCTACTGGGGGAACTGTGAACTGTGGGGACTCTCTTTCTCTGCTGTTTTCTTTGCTGAATTCTTGGAGCTCCCCCCAAAGAACAGAGCCCTGAGAAGTGAATGCAGAGGTCGCTGCAAGTTGGGGCTGCCAGCTGACTAATCAGTGAGTAAGAACCGGCTGGCTAAGGAGACTCCCAATTGGAGAGCTGTTTG
>PVKC010044312.1:0-11619 GCA_004027635.1 Crocidura indochinensis | reverse complement strand
TTTTGTTTTGGTTTTTTTTTTTTGGTTTTTGGGTCACACCCACCAGTGCTCAGGGGTACTCCTGGCTCAAAGCTCAGAAATTGCTCCTGGCAGGCACGGGGGACCATATGGGGCACCGGGATTCGAACCAATGACCTTTTGCATGAAAGTCAAACGCCTTACCTCCATGCTATCTCCTGGGCCCTGAAGCATTAGTTCTTAATTGAACTTAATATTACCTTTCTAACTATTCTCTCTACTTCTACTCTTATCCACTGAACTTCCAGACATGTCCCTTAAAGACCTTTCACCATTCAGATAACATAGAACAAAGTTCAACTACCTGGCACAAAAATTATTCACTGATTTTTATCACCCTATTCTTTTATCTTAATCATGCAGTTCTGTGAATTGGTGAATTGAAGTACTTTATTTCCTTTAAACACATTCTGAAAATTTCCACCTATCTGTCAAAATGGTGTAAGCCTTTGCTTATGCTTGTTCTGAATATGAACTATTCTTTTTGACTGTGTTCCAATAATCATTAATTTGCTGTTTTTAAATTTTCATCTTCTCTGGTCCACAACATGCTTTTTAAAAAATTAGCCCCAACTTGGGATTATTGTGCTCACTAAAGTAGTCATAGTGGCTTATAACTTCTCTTTACTTTAGTCTTTAGGCATTTACTCCTCATCCCCAACTTTCATAATGGATATTAGTAGTCCAGTATTCAATAAGATAGTAGATCAATGTCTGATCAATGACTATAGGACCTAGAGAAAGTAAGAATGCAAAATGACTCATTTATATTTTCTTTTCTTAGTGACCTTCTTATTTCCCTTTCTTTCCTATTCCTATCTTTTGCAAAATTGATTATTGATCATGCAAGACCAGTTTAAATGTCATCTTTAAAATTATTGATTTTAAATGATTCATTATAATCACTTTAACTATAAACCAGCCACTTAATTATTTGTTATCTCATTAACATGTTTTATTTTATTCATATCATATAGTCACTTTTTAAACTTTGGTTTGGTTTTGGTTTGGGGGCACACCTGGCTGTGTTCTGGGCTGGGCTTACTACTAACTACCTCAGTGATCATTCCTAGAGAGGCTCAGGGTGTTACCAGGGATTGAACCTGGGTTAGTGGCATGAAAGAAGAGAGCCTTACAAGCTCTATCATCTCTCCATCTCCCTCACATAATCACTACTGAGTTATCTTCTTAACTTTCTTACTTGTATATTGTCTTTCTCCTACCAAAAGACCAGAAACAGTTACATTCAGCTATCTGCCATTATCCCTGGCAACCAGAATTAAGGAATTCTCAGAAATTTACTGCTTAGAAAGCATACATTTTTTTTAAATATATAAATTTTTATTTAAGCACCATGATTACAAGCAAATTCATAGTAGGGTTTTTGACGATAATATTTAAAGATAGTGTCAATTGGTTGATATCAAATTACCTTTTCAGAAATAAATTTCCCAGAAAATGTCAAGGTATAATTTTAATAATATAAAATCATAGGCATGGGTTATTTTATGTGTATTTTATGTATTGCTTAGTTCTCACTTAGCTATATTTTTACTAACTTGGATAATCACTGATATAAATATTTAGTCCCAGTAAGGGCTATTTTAAAGTCAGGTTTAAAAATACTTCATCAGTCTTTGAAACAAATTTAATATAAAGAAAACTGAACAGTAATATTCAAGCTTTATCCTGTACCCAGAAAACTTTCACAGAATCAGGGAAAGAGCTTAAAATTTAGAGATGGCTCAAAACTTACTATAAAAATATACTAAACAGTATAACAGTATACTATTCACTATAACAGTATAACAGAACTGCCAAGACTATAAGTAAATATGAATTTCAGCTGTAAAGTTATACTTTGCACAATGATAGTTATATTATTCCTACTCTATGTAGACTGGCTAGACTACTTTTAGATTGTGATGTTTAGAGCCAGAACCTAAATTGGAATATGATCCTTCAGATACTTATTTCATTCTGAAGAAAAACCAGAAAGGTAAGCAGTCCCAAAATTATTTAAATTGACCTGTTAAAGAGGATAGAGATCTGTACTTAGGGAACCAGAGGATACAGAAAAGCTATCTTCAAATATATGAAATATCTTAGGGATAAAAATAACTGAATACTACTTTCAAGGAAATCAAATTTCACACCCTGAGCAGCTGAAGGTTCTTCTCAACAATGTATCTATAAAATCAGACTTCATTTCTCACCTTCATTTCTACAATTATTAATCACTTTACGAGTAAAAAATGAGTCTAATCCATTTGTAATATTACTATGGGCCATAAAACCCAACATGCGGAATAAAACCTTATAGTATATCAAAGGGCAGTATTGCTTTCAATAATCAAATAATTCTATAAATATGTTGAATTTCCAATGCTTTGCCATCATGAAAATACCCCACAAAATACTTAAATAAAAATTATTGAAATAAATTTAAATTGGAGCTATACAAATAGCTAAAACTGTTGACACACATGCCTCATAGACACAAGGCCCTATGTTTCATCCCCAACACCAAATTGCATGTAATTACCCTGTTATCTGGTATATCTGATGTTCTCCAAGTGCTAATGTGTATGAACAACTCTACATTGCTGAAGGATAGCACTGAATCATCAGACTTAGCAGCTGGTAACTGGTCCTTTGAGTTGTTTGGAAGTACCCCAAAATAATTGCATTGAGAAATTTTTTCTTTTAATTTTTATTGACACCATGATTTAGCAAGTTGTTCATAATAAAGTTACTTTGAGCATACAATGTTCTGACACCAATCCCACTCCCAGTGTTCCCCTCCCTCCACTATATCTCCAGTTTGCCTCTTTGACAGGCATGTAACAAATTTATTTCATAATATTTGCTCCAACAAAACTTAAAGGAATGGCAAATGGAATTATCATAAAATATATCAATAAAAGGCAATTAGTAATGATTGCTTGCTAAGACATCAATTAAAAATGGATAAAAAAAACTTAACAAGCTAGGAGTCAACATATCTTTTTTCTTGTAGGCAACTGTATTCAGATAGTGGGTGCATTGCTGAACACCACATGTTAAGAAGTTTGTCCTGTCCTTTACAGAAGCTCTTTTAATGTTCTTGTAAAACTGGTTTCAAGGCCATGAATTTTGTTTTCTGTCTATGAAACTCTGTATTGATTCTTAAATCTTAGTGATTTAAGAGTATAGCTAGATAGAGTATACTTGGTGAGGTATTTTTTGCTGAGGTTTTTGTTGTGTTGTTTTGTTTTGTTGGTTTTGAGCCACACTCAGTGATGCTCAGGGGTTACTTCTGGCTATGAGGTCAGAAGTAGCTCCTGGCTTGGGTGACCATATGGGATACTGGGGTATTGAACCACGATCTGTCCTAGGCTAGCATGGGCAAGGAAGACACCTTATCACTTGCGCCTCCACTCCGGCCCCATTTTCCTGAGTTTTAAAACTATATCCCTCCATACTCTTCTGGCACTCAGTGTTTTATTTGATAGATGTGTTATATCTCTTTGTACATAAGTTCCTTTTTAGATCTTGTTGCTTTCCGTATTTTCTCTCTTTTTGTCATTTTGAGTACAGTGTGTCTTGGAGTGTTCCTTATTGGGTCTACGTCCACTGGGTTCCTTTGGTCCTCTTAGATTGGGGTACCTATATTAAGTAGGAAGATTCTTATCTCTGATTTTTAAACTATTTTTCTCCCATCAAATTAGCCTTCCTGTTCTTCAGGACATTTATGTTTTTTATATTGTTCCTCTTGGACTCATCTCATAATTCTGTTATATACTGTTCATTTCCTTTCAGGCTATTTTCCATCTTCTGTTGTTTTCTGTAACTCCTTGAACTTTTCTGCAGGTACTCTTAATTTCTATTGAATTTTTTATATAACCTACAATACTCAAGGGGTCAGTTCCTGGCTTTATAAAACTATCTTTTGATATTGATTTTTCAGTCCAAGAAGTGAAAATGTATGCATTATTTCTTAATGCATTAGATTTATTGTTGCTTGATCTTAGATGCGTAATGCAATTTTTTTTATATACTAAGACTTTTTGGAAAAGTGAGATTTGTATATTGTTAAAGCTAGATTTTTAGGTCACTTTTAATTTACTTTCAGTTTATGTTTCTCCCATAGCAAAATTATTTTAAACATAAGAATATGAAAACCCAAGAATCTACCAAGAGATGAATAGATAAACAAAATGTGACATAAATATTCAATGATAAATTATGCATCCATAAAAAAAGAAATTTTCATATATGGCATCACATGAATGAATATTGAAAACATCATACTAAATGTAATAAGCAAGTTACAAAAGAGCAAATCTATATTTGCACTTATAAAAAGTTCTTAGTGTAGTAAAATACATATAACAAAGTGATATGGTGCCCACCACAAATTCAGAAAGAAAACTCAATGTCTACATAATTTAAAGTTCTGGAGGCAGAAGGAGATTGTACATACATCACAACATCATGTATTTAATGGCACAGAACTCTATATTTAAAATGACAAATGAAAAATTCTATGTTACTTATATTTCACCACAATGAGACCTGAAGTATGAAATTTGTGCTTCAAAGTAGAACTGCTACAAATACATTGGCTTTAGAATGAAGCAAACTGAAGTATGAATCCTGACTACCTATCCTATGATGTATATGATTAGACAAGTTATTCCCAGACTCTTGATTTTTCTCATCTGAAGATGTATTACAGAATTAAACAATCGGATAATACTTAGGGCCACATCCAGAAGTGCTCAGGGATTACCCCTAGCCCTGTGCTCAGGGATCACTCTGGCAGTTTTTAGAGGATCATTCATGATACTGGGAATCAGATGGGAAATGGACTTACTGTCTCTCAGGCTCTTGAAATCTTAATGCTATCAACTCTGTTTTTTATATGTAGATAACAGATGTGGTGCTTTCTCAAGATGATGCTTTTCATCTTAAGTTTTAGAATTAATTCTGGTGCCTTTGGAAGAAATATATTTTTGAATCCTGAATCAAAAATGAACATTGTAAGTTTCCAAACTGCTAAACTGTTTACAATAACAGGAAATTGTATTCTTGAATTTTGGGACTATAAAAATACAAGCAAAGTAAAGTTATAATTTGATGTGGGTCAACTAATAGTTCCCATGTAATATTCAACAGTGCAAAATATTTCCTTTTTAGGCAATCTCTACGGTATGTATATATATATTCATGTCTCTAGAGAGATCCTATAAGTTCTATTTTACACTTAAACATAGATTTCAGATATAAGATTAACTATGCAAATACATGAAAACACAGAAATACACTTATATTTAGTTATGTATATAAAAGTATAAGTGATTATTAATTAAAAATTGAAGAGATAGGGGCCCAGGAGATAGCATGGAGGTAAGGCATTTGCCTTTCATGCAAAAGGTCATTGGTTCGAATCCCCCGGTGCCCCATATGGTCCCCCGTGCCTGCCAGGAGCAATTTCTGAGCATGGAGCCAGGAGTAACCCCTGAGCACTGCTGGGTGTGACCCAAAAACCAAAAAAAAATTGAAGAGATAATTATTAAAATATCTTCTTGAGCAAAGTCGTTTGTTTTTTGTTTTATTTGTGAATACCTAGTGTATAAAGTTGGTGTTCAGTATATATTCTATTATTACTATGACTGAATCAGTGAAAAAGATCTAATCTTGAGAATACAAAATAATTGCAAATGGTTAGGAACTTATTTGGCTAGCAAACATTTAAATTATTTGTTCTTTTTCCTTAGAGTCAAATGATTTCTCACTGGGGTTACCCAAATGAAAAGTATGATGTTGTAACTGAAGATGGATACATCCTTGGCCTTTATAGAATTCCATATGGGAAAGCAAACAGTGGCAAATCAGGTAATATTTAATCCAGTATAAATTGCTGATGTGGAGGAACTGAAGTTAATTTTTGCAGTTTTCTTATTAAGTATAAGATAAGTAAAAGGATTTAAAAATAATTAAAAAAATCGGGGCAAGAGCAGTGGCACAGTGGTATGACGTTTACCTTGCACACTGCTGACCTAGGACAGACCACAGTTCGGTCCCATATGGTCCCCCAAGTCAGGAGCGATTTCTGAGAACATAGCCAAGAGTAGCCTCTGAGCATCACCAGATGTGGCCCAAAAATAAAAAAAAATTTTTTTAAAAAAATTAGCTTCCACATATCTGTATACATGCTTCAAGGAAAGATCAAATTCAAAAAGATCAAACCATATAAGATCAAATGAGAGATACTATACTTTATTGACAAAGGAATCAAAGGTAAGGTGACACAAGTGAAACTGTCAAACTAAAAAGTTTCTTCACTGCCAAAGAAATGACAACTAAAATGAAAAGACACCTTAACAAGAGCAATTATTTTAATACCATATATCTTATAAAGCACTAACATCTAAGAAACAAAAATACTCTACAACAACAACAACAACAACAAAAGTAGCTGCTGGGAGAGGAGCTAAATGGATGCTTCCTCAAAGATAAATGATGAAAAACAGAAGAGAAAGTCTTTATCAGAAATTATTATCAAGGAAATGCAAAACTAAGCAATAATAAGATAGCACTAGCCTAAGACAGACCACGGTTCGATCTCCTGACATCCTACGTGGTTCCCCCAAGCCAGGAGCGATTTCTGAGTAACCCCTGAGCTTCACCAGGTGTGGTCAAAAATACAAACAAACAAACAAACAAAAAAAGATAAAACCAAAACTAGCCCATACTCTATGGAAAGCATTATGGGAACTTACAAAATAATTTAAAATAGAACTAACACAAGACCTATCGATCTTACTGCTTGATATGTATTCATCAAAACATTAATTCCAAAAAGTATTTGAATGACTATATTACATTACTATGTATAACATATTCTATCAACAACACAAGTGTCAAATAACAAGTAAAACAGATAAAGAAAATATATATATATATATATATTCAAGGAAATATCGGTATATATAATGGAGATATATATTAATCAAAACATTAATTCCAAAAGGTTTTTGAATGACTATATTACATTACTATGTATAACATTCTATCAACAACCCAAGTGTCAAATAACAAATAAAACAGATAAAGAAAAATATATCTTCAAGGAAATATGGGTATATATAATGGAGATATATAATAATTTAAAAATTGGAGACTTATTCTCTAATAGCTTCCTATTCAATTTTCTGTGAAAAGTACTTTGTGTTTATATATTTATATTTTAGGGTGGTCATACCCAGTAGTATTTGGGGGTCTCTCCCAGTGCTGTGCTCATGGTAGTTCTTGGGGATCCATGTGCTGCTGAGAATCTAACCCAAGCCTCCCATATGCAAAGCATGCTCACAAACACTCAATACATTGAATACCGGACTAGAGATAGTGGGTAAGGCACTTTACTTGCATACAGCCAAGCAGTTTCCTCCTGGGCCTCCATTAGAGTGATCCCTGAGTGCAAAACCCTGAGCACTTCTGGGTGTTACCTAAAAAAATAAATGTGATGGAGAAGCTGGAGAGATAATAAAGAGGTTAAAGCATGTGACATCCATGCAGCCAACGCCAGTTTGACCCAGAGTACCACGTAGGGTCTTCTGACTACCTCTAAGAGTGACTTTTGAGTATAATGCTAAAAGAAGCCTCTAACTACTGCCAGATATGAGCTGAACTCCAAAGAGAATGGTGGAAAATAAGTTGTTCCTCCTAGTGTTATTTTTGTGATTCACTTTACTCATGGATGTCAATTCTCTTAGAATCTTTGTTGCTAGGATGTTGAGGCTTAAAATGCTCAAAAGACAATAACATTATTCCATAGGATTTAAGAATGCCTAAAAAAGTTTTCTTTATCATAAGGATTCTTTGCTATAGTAGGAGCAAAGGGATCGTGTCGATAATAGTATCAAGCTCCTTATTTCATACAATAGATACCTTAGGATCAACAAGAGTATAGCGTAAAATGCACGGGGGTGGGGGGGGAAGGAAGGGTTAAAATCCTACATTGCTGATTACTAACAGAATATGTAACTGATTATTTTTGTTTATTCACCTAATTGCCTAAAGGAAAGCCAGGGATGTTATTTTCTCCTATATTTTCTCATACAAAATTAAACAATTTTAAGAGTTTTTCTTAAGGCACTGGAGATACAGTACAAAGAAGTTGCCCTTAAATTAAGGGCACTTAACTTGAGTTGGATCCCTGGCATTCCATATGATCCTCACATGCACACACCCTTGCCCAGCACCACCAAGAGTAATTCTTGAGTGCAGAGGTAGGAGTAACTCCTTAGCATTGATGGATGCAGTCCCAAAACAAAAACAATAACACTGAAAAAGAAGTTTTCCTTACATTATATGACATCCTCTCAAGTTCTTATTTTAAACAGTGAGGTACACTTCAGCAACACATTAAGCTGAAACAATTTTAATCAGTGTAATCTGGATCCTTCTGAAGTTCACATCTGTTAGAAGAGAAAATGTTAACACAAATTTAACATAATTACAAAAATTAATCTTGAGGGTATAATTTAATTTTTCAGATACTGTTCTAAAAGGCTTTTTGATGTGCTTTAAATACAAGTAACTTAAGAGTTCTTTAGAAGCATAGACAGATTTATTAGGGAGAAAGTTAATTGGAAGTGAAGATAGGGTGGAAAGGATTTAAAGAAGGCCATAATTCATGAATAGAAGTATCTCAGAGGACTCTTGACCTAAGAATTGAAATACAGAGATAGTCTGACCATAAAGTTAGAAAGCTTTTAGCATCCATATGAGCTATGCATTGTTATATTTAGAAAGACTCCTAATCTTTCTAAGACTCCATTTAGCTGGAATCAGTTCTACAGAGAAAAAGGATGTGATAAACCCTTGAAAAGCAACCCTTACAATAGCTAAGAGAGTAGCACAGGTTTAGCAAACAAAATGTTGACTCCTTTGTTTTATACTTAAGTAGATTTTATCAGATCTTGCTTTTCCAGGGTTCTAATCCAACAGAATTCCTGGGAAATTTTCTAAGAGGAAATGGTTAGTGAAGCAAATATGCTATTGAAATTGATCCTAAAGCCATAACTGACACTCACAAATTTCTGCCTTACTTACTCATTGTACTTTTCCTACCACAGGATCTTTCACAGATCCACTCTCAAGATCCTGCTGTTACAACAGATTAGGTCAACTATGTGGCTCCTCTTTGGTTATTTTTAGTAGTATTTCTTAGGTCAAGTTCCCTAGAAGTAAGTGTACATGATTTATTGAGAATATCATGGAAAAGACAGAAGGAAAGCAAGGTTGGAATATCTAGTGACGTTGAATTGTGGAGACCCAAGGCATAAAGTATATTAGATTCAACTTTGAATCACGGAAGTCAATTTTTTTGTACTATTGTAATCACCTGACATAAAAAGATAGGCTATCTTCTTCCTCCTCCAGAATGAGAGATACCTTTTAACCGTGAATGCCAAAAGCTTCCCCTGATAGTTGTACATACTTGGCAACTAACATAATAGCTAAAAAATAGAATTGTCGGCCTAATTAGTGGGTTTCAAGCAGGATACCATCAGCATCCTTCTAATACATGGCAATGATATGAATTGTGTGTAAATGACAAGTTGGTGCTGAATTTACTTCTGAGCTCACTATTCAAAAACGTATTTCTCAAAATCATGAGTGTTAAAAGTTAGACCTAGGAACTCCATAAGATGATTAAACTGATTTTCATGATAAATCTGGCCTAGAATAACATGAATATACAATGTTTGATGAAATGAAAAAAATGGGGAAATCATGTAAATAATGTTTTATGCAGTATGTTAATTAAAAGATGTGAGTGCCTTGGGCCGGAGCTATAGAACAGTGGTAGGGCCTTTGCCTTGCATGTGGCTGACCCTGGTTCGATCCCCAGCATCTCAAACAGCTCCAGAGCCTGCCAATAGTAATTTCTGATTGCAGAACTGGGAGAAATTCCTGTGCACCCAAAAACCTGGGGGAAAAGTTGTGAGTGCCTAAATTACTATTAGGTATTTGAATAATTGCATCTCTACACATTTACATGTAAAGTGGAATGTTCCTTGTTGTCTACCTGATCATTTGAAAAAAATCCACCAGTGAGTCCATATATTAATCAAGTCTGATATACAGTAGTAGCAAGCATTAGTAACTTACCTTATTTATCCAATTTTTTTGAATCCCCTGAATTGTCAAGTATTAAAAAACTTGTACTTCAAATGATATTTGTATCTACTTTGTTTCTCCCTAGGTCAGAGACTCGTTGTTTACTTGCAACATGGGTTGTTTACAACTGCCAGCTGCTGGATTTCTAATCTACCTAACAATAGCCTGGGCTTTATTCTGGCAGATACTGGTTATGATGTATGGATGGGGAATAGCAGAGGAACAATCTGGTCCAGAAAACACGTGCACCTAGATACAAATTCTGAAGAGTTCTGGGCATTCAGGTACAAATAATACCTTTTATCATTTTGAATTAAAAAAATAAAATAAGAAAAGAAAAGAAGAAAATAAATAAATAAATATAAATGGAGACGTCCACTTCAATAGCCAAACTACAACAATGAAATCAGCAAAAAATAGATTAGTAAAAAATAATAACAAAAAATGTTTTGTGCTTTTCTTTCCCCTCCTGCAGATGCACAGTAAATATTGGGGGCATTCGAAAAGGAATTTCCTTTGCCTAAGAGGTACAAGGTTTCTCCACCCTTGAAGTATAGTGTCATGGGATTATCTATAGACTCTTTTCAGGTTCATTTGCTCTCCCCTTGGTGCTTTTGTGGTGTATGGAAGACTTCTGCTCTGTCCTGGGTGATAAGATCAGCCCTCTGTATCTAGAGGTCTCGGTATCTGCACAAATCAAGGAGTTGAACTTATGATTATGTCGTTCTTTGTGGTTCTCGAAGTTCTGTTCCCTCAGTGTCATTTTAATCTCCTGTGGTTGGCGGTCTTGGTCTTTGCGCTGATCCTAGGAAGGGGCCTGGGATAGCGTCTGTCGTTATGTTTCCAGAAGCCCCCTTCCGTTGCAATGGTCTCAGACAGACCTCTGGAACTAGGGATCATAGTTGTTATACAGGTCATAGCTCACACCCTAGACTAGGGCTTTTTTTTATTGGTCCCAGGATACATACAGTCTGGCCATTGTTCTGTCAGCCAGTCATCTGTAAATCACGATCTTGGCATTTGGATAGACAAGTCTTCTGATTTTGTCTTATCATTAGCTGGTGAGGTGGAATAAATTGCTCTTAGGTCCAATTGTTCCCATTCTCCTTGTTGTCAGGGTATCATATTAGGACTGGGACTTGTTGGTGTCCGAGCACTATTAAGAATGTCCCGCTTGGGATTTTTTTTCCTGTGACTGTTGTGAAGAAGTATGCCATTTCTATGTCTGTGATCCAGGGTTCAAGGCTGGAAGGTTGGTGTCTAATCACCTGGGGTCTAAGTTAGGTCCAGATGACATATTTTCAAGGTGGGAGATACCCCTGTATTGTAAACAAGCATGAGTTCTTATCCCTAGTAAATAAGAGCAAATAAGAGCTCGTTTTTTTTTTGTTTTTTTTGGTTTTTTTTTTTTTTGGTTTTTTTTGGGCC
>PVKC010044311.1:0-11617 GCA_004027635.1 Crocidura indochinensis | reverse complement strand
TGTGATGATTCTGTGAAAACAATTAGCACATCCTCCCTGTTGGATTATTACTCAGGTCCCTGGGCTTTGTCTCCAGCTTGCCCATAAGAAAGCAGTCTGGGGTGGGAGAAATAGCATGGATGTGAGAAGTTTGCCTTGCATGCAGAAGGTTGGTGGTTTGAATCCCGGCATCCCATATCCCCCGAGCCTGCCAGGAACGATTTCTGAGTGTAGAGCCAGGCTA
This sequence comes from Crocidura indochinensis, assembly GCA_004027635.1. Lineage (NCBI taxonomy): Eukaryota > Metazoa > Chordata > Mammalia > Eulipotyphla > Soricidae > Crocidura > Crocidura indochinensis. Next base: position 11,394 of record PVKC010044311.1, on the reverse strand, counting down.
ACAGGAGAGGCTTCTAAGCACACAGTCAGGAGCACAGCTGGGTGTGGCCCCCAAACTGAAACGAAACTGCCATCCAAATTGGTTTTACTTTTTCTTTCAAAGACCAGTTGGTGTTGGTGTGGGCACGGAGGATCTGTTGCAGTGGAACTGCAGTGGCCTCATCCAAGACCCAAAACTTCTTTTCTCTTTGAACTCAAGCACAAAATATAAACAGGAGAGTGGGAGCCAGAGCTAGAAATGGAAGGCCTCTCAGTGGAGGGGGCCATAGACTGGAAATGTTAGAACAGGCCCAGCTGGAGACAGAACAGCTGTGTGACTTGGGGTTGTAGGGGAAGTGGGGAAGATCTGGAGGCTTACTTTCAGAGTCTTTGTCAGTGGATGGGAGAAAATGAGCCGGAGTGGCGGAGCGATAGCACAGTAGTAGGGCATTTTGCTTGCAAGCCACTGACCTGGGATGGACCCCGGTTCAAACCTGGCATCGCATATGGTCCCCCAAGCCTGTCAGGAACAAGTTCTGAGCACAGAGCAAGAAGTAACCCCTGAGCATGGCTGAGTGTGACCCCAAAACTAAAAAAAATAAAAATAGGGGCCAGAGTGATATCACAGTGGTAGGGCATTTGCCTTGCATGCGGTTGACCTAGATGGACCTGGGTTTGCTTTCTGGCATCCCATATGGTCCCCTGAGCCCAGGAGTGATTTCTGAGCACAGAGTCAGGAGTAACTCCTGAGTGCTGCTGGGTGTGCCCCCCCCCAAAAAAAAAGGAAGGAAAAAAGAAGAAAAAAATGAACTGGACTGGGTAGTGGAGGTGTCTATGGCCGACTGAATTACACACTATATTTGATTATATTACAATATAATCAGCCGGAGCCCTCTGTCCAGGATCAAACCTGGGGTCTCGCATACACAGGCCAGGTTCTGATGGTCTCACTTGCGCCTACCACTTGCTTACCCAGCTCAGATAATGCCCTCCAGCACTGGCCTTGCTGCAGGGGTAAAGTCAATGCTGCAGCTCTGATTACCTGTGGACAGCGTCTCCCTCTAGGCCATGAATTTCATTGCCTCAGCTTCGCCTTCGAAGACTACCCACCCCCGCTAGCTGCTAGCCCACTGTCTAGGCTGAACCCTAGGGAACACAAGGGGCACCACTTGTTGGTAGGGATGAGTGACTATACAGCAGTGTGAGAGAAGGGCAGGGCTAGCCTGGGGAGGAGCCAAAGGCGGGGCTGGTCATGGGGATGGAGACAGTTTTGGATGAAGAAGCATGTGGGAGCATGATACCACGTGGCGGTATTTCAGCTGGCATAAAACCATTCTGGGCTAGGGTGCAGCAAGCCCTTGCAGAAGGGGGCTCTTAGGACAGGAAGGCTGGGGAAATGAGCCCCAGGTTGTCACTCACTCCCTCTCTCCTGGAATCTCACCAGCAAAAACGCAGTTTGCTGTATCATGTGTCCCAGCCCCAGGCTGACCTACAGCTACTGAGTCCCCTCTGCTTTTTGCTCTCCTCTATCAAGACCAGCGACCTCAGGGTGCCCAAGAGGCCACACCCAGTAACATTCAGTCATCCAATTCTCAGGCATAAATGTTGGGATGCTGGGAACACCTGGAGGTGCTGGGGGCAGGTGGCGCAAGGGATTGATTCCTAGCCTTGTGCTTGCAGCCCTGAACCCCTGACCCCATAGTCCCTGACTCCATATCAGGATGGTGAGACCAGATAGGGAGAAAGGGGGGAAGGAAGGGGAGAAAGGGAGACAGAGAGGAAAAGGGAGGCAGAGGGAACAGAGAGAAAAAAAACAACTGAAATCCTAGAGATATGTCACTTATATGGGATGGCTTGGAAATGGTGTTGTGTGTGTGTTGCATTCTTTTGCTTTTTCTGGGCCACACCCAGCGGTGCTCAGAGTTTACCCCTGGTTTTGCACTCTGGGATCACTCCTGGCAAGTTCAAGGGACCATATGGGGTGCCGGGAAGGATCAAACTTGGGTCTCCTTCATGCAAGGCAAACACCCTTCCTACTGCACCAATGCTCGGTTCCAGTCCTGGAAATGTTTCTCTATGCTCAGCAGGAACCAACTGAAAGGGTTGCGTACAAGTTTTGCCTGTCATATCATCAGACTTACTAATCGATCTGCCGTGGTTCCTTGAGCTCTGCTAGCAGTAACCCTTGAGCACCTCAGATGTGACCCCAAACAAAGTCAGAGTAAGGAATTTGACTGAGACAAACAGGTTTGGCTTTCTGCCCCTGTACGGTCCCCATGAAGGAGCAAGGAAAGTAAACTAGATCAGTGCTAGGAACCTGTGAGTCAAGTTCCCTAGAAAGCACTCAAACGTCTGCACCAGATAGACTTACAGTAGATAAGAATGTTTGTTTTGCACATGGCTGACCCAGGTTGATCTCCAGCATCCCAAATGGGCCCTTGAGCAGGGCCAGAAGTGGGTCCAGGGGGAATTTGTCTGAATCCTGCACCTTTCCTGCTGTATTAGAGCTCAGATTCCTCTTGGCTCATCTGATCTCTGCAGGCCTCAGAGGTGACCTTTCCTTACTCACTACCCCACTGGGATGCAGAAAGGCTTGCCTATGTACTTATTAGGGCTGGCCAGAGATAGTAGCTAAGCAGCCTCTGCTCTGAGCATATTTACAGAGAGAGAGAGGGGTAGTGGGGGAGGAGAGGATCTTGTAGGAAGGAGGCAGAGTATGAGGTTACTCTGTGCCACTGAGATTTCTTCAGTTTACTTGGAAAATAGGAGCACAGGCTGCATAAAGGAAAACATATCTTGGAATTTGATGGAGTGATAGGCTGGTTAGGACAAGCCCCTTTTCAGATGTGAGCCCTAGCCTTGAGAGTTAAAAGTTTTCTGCTCACTTTTCAATACAACTGGGACATAGCTCTCCCTCCAATGATTTTCTTTAGTTCAATCAGGCTGATGGAAACTTGATGGCAATTCTTTTTTTTACAGAAAAGTGTGGTATGACTCTTAAGGGAAGCTATTTTTTAAATAGCTTTTTATTTATTTATTTATTTATTTATTTATTTATTTATTCATTTATAAAGAAAGGTGGTACTGGGGGCCGGGCGGTGGCACTGGAGGTAAGGTGCCTCCCTTGCCTGCACTAACCTAGGACGGACCGCGGTTTGATCCCCTGGTTCCCCATATGGTCCCCCGTGCCTGCTAGGAGCGACTTCTGAGTGAATAGCCAGGAGTAACCCCTGAGCGTCACCGGTGTGGCCCAAAAACCTAAAAAAAGAAAGGTGGTACCGGAATAGGGCACTTGCCTTGCACACAGCCAACCTGGGTCCAAATCCTGGCATCCTATATGGTCCTCTGAGCACGGCCAGGAGTAACCCTGAGCAATGCCAGGTGTTACCCAAAAAATGAAGGAAAAAAAAAGCTGGACTGGAGAGATAGTACAGTAGGTAAAGTGCTTGCCTTTCATGTACCTGGCCTGGATTCAATCCCCAGCACTCCATATGGTTCCTCAAGCCCCTGACTACAAACTCAGGAATAAGTCCCTAGAACTGCTGGGTGTGATTCCCTCCCCAAAAAAATTGGGCTGAGGGCCCGGGAGATAGCATGGAGGTAAGGCATTTGCCTTTCATGCAAAAGGTCATTGGTTCGAATCCTGGTGCCCCATATGGTCCCCCGTGCCTGCCAGGAGCAATTTCTGAGCATGGAGCCAGGAGTAACCCCTGAGCACTGCCGGGTGTGACCCAAAAAGAAAAACAAAAACAAAAACAAAAAAATTGGGGTGAAAAAATAGGATGAGGATAAAGGTGATTGTTTGGCATGTGGCTGACATGTGCTCAATCCCTGGCAGGACATAGGTTCCCCTAAGTCCTGCCAGGAGTGATCCATAAGCACAGAGCCAGGAATCAACCTTGATTAGTGGGTGTGGCCCCAGAAGAAAATCACTTTAAAAATTAAGAGTTGGATGGGGCAAGAGTGGTGGCGTGGAGCGGTAAGGCATCTGCCTTGCTGGCGCTAGCCTAGGATGGACCACAGTTTGATCCCCTGGCGTCCCATATGGTCCCCCAAGTCAGGAGCGATTTCTGAGCACAGAGCCAGGAGTAACTACTGAGTGTCACCAGATGTGGCCCTAAAAAAAATTAAGAGAGTTGGGACAGGAGCTATAGTGTAGTGGTAGGGCGTTTGCCTTGCACACGTCTGACCTAGGATGGACCACAGTTGGTTTGATCCCCCGGCATCCCATGTGGTTTCCCAATTCAGGAGTGATTTCTGAACTTATAGCCAGGAGTAACCCCTGAGAATCACTGGGTGTGGCCCTCAAACAAACAAAAAATAAGTCTTGTGGGGTCAGAGAGATAGCACAGCAGTAGGGTGTTTGCCTTGTATACCACCAATTCAGAATGAATAGTGGTTTAAATTCTGGCATCCCAGAAGGTCCCCCAAGCCTGCCAGGAGTGATTTCTGAGTATAGAGCCAGGAGTAACCCCTGAGCGCTGCCAGGTGTGACTCCCCCCTCCCAAAAAAAAAAAAAAAAAAAAGAAGTAGGCAGGGCACTTGTCACCGAGGTGACCAACTCGGGTTCAATCTCCAACATTCCATATGGTCCTCCTAGGCTCTGTCAGAGTGATTCCAGAGTGTCAAAAACAAACAAACAAACAAACAAACAAAGAAAATTTGGGGGCCTGAGAGATAGCATGGAGGTAGGGCATTTGTCTTGCCTGCAGAAGGTCGGTGGTTGGAATCCTGGCATCCCATATGGTCCCCCGAGCCTGCCAGGAGCAACTTCTGAGCATATAGCCAGGAGTAACTCCTGAGGTTGCTGGGTGTGACCCAGAAAAAAACAAAACAAAACAAAACAAAAAAAGAAGCGATTACTGAGTAAAGAGCAAGGCGTAAGTTCCAAGCATCGCAGAGTGTACCCAAACCACACACACACACACACAAAATGAACCAGTACTAAAGTTTTTTTCAGAGAAGAGGTGGACACAGGGGATACTTGTAAACATGTGCCGTTGATTCCCTGGTGAAATATCGTGAGTCAGAAGTGGGCTGGGGAGACAAGAGGAGCTCTAACAGCTGAGCAAAGTCCTGGGCTCCATACATGATACCACAAAACCCAAAGTTCAAGAACAAGAAATACGGGGCTGGAGAGATAGCACAGCGGCGTTTGCCTTGCAAGCAGCTGATCCAGGACCTAAGGTGGTTGGTTCGAATCCTGGCATCCCATATGGTCTCCCATGCCTGCTAGGAGCTAAATCTGAGCAGATAGCCAGGAGTAACCCCTGAGCACTGCCGGGTGTGGTCCAAAAACCAAAAAAAAAAAAAAAAACAAGAAACAAGAAACATGTGCTGGGTGCTGGAGATATAGTATGGTGGAAACACTTGCTTTGAATGTACCTGACCTGAGTTCGATTCTTGGCATCCTAATAGTCCCCTGAGCACTGCCAGAAGTGATCCTAAGTGCAGAGCCAGGAGTGACCCCTGAGCACTTTGGGTGGGCCTAAAAACCAGAAAAAAGAAAAAAGAAACAAATGCTAATGTGTGTGATTCAATCACACAAAACTGCATGTGGTATCAGATATGTGGGCAGGCCAGGCATCCCTGGTCAGCAAGACTCACCAGGAACCATGGACCTCACATGTCCATAGGGATTAGATGTACCCGAGTTGCAGCTGCCAAGGCTTTGGATAACCTTTGAAGTTCAGCCCAGTGAGGCAGGCAGGCGGGGCCAGATTCCGGAGGCACAGCCGCCTCCCCATATCTGCTCACCTTGGTCCTGACTGGGGTGACTGCAAATTCATCCTCCAGATCAAGGGCTCTGGGGAGAAGGGGGCCATGTAAGAGTCTCAGCCGGGACTGGCCCAGCCTGTAGTTGGTTTCACTCTTGTGAAGGATAGGACTGCTGCTTACTGTCTGTGATCCCAGAAAGGTCCTGATGAAACTACATCACCTGGTGAATGTTCTCAAAGCAGCAAGCTGGTATGGGGTAGAGCAGGCTGTCAGCAAGCTCGAGAGGCTGAGTTTGGTTCCTCGTATTGCCCTGTGTGCAGTGACCTAGTGTGTGATCCCTGTAAATGAATATCTCTACTACAGGGATCCCAACCACCAGTAGTGCTATCATCACCAACACAAAGAGGGTCTGAATGCTGCCAAGCCTGTGTAGCCCGTGTCCAGGTACCCACAAAGTTTGTGCTACAGTGCTGCCTCCCCACCCTATAACCAGGCAGGCCTGCTGCATGCCTGGAGCCCCTCGTCCACCACACTCAGCCTAAACACAACTTCCAGAGGGATACATCACACAGATTCTCAGACACGAAGACCTAGGTAGGTTTGGGGGACCCTGATCTGCTGGCAGAGAGAAAGAGGGAAAGCTCTGAAGGTGCTGGCCGTGCGCTCAGGAGTGACCCCTGGTGGTGCTGGGATCTCTGCATGGCCCGGCCTTTCTGGGCACCCGCCCAGTCTGGCTGAGACTTCAAAGGAAGCTCGTGTCCACTGAGCAATGGCCAAAGCTGTGGCCTTGGGCCACCTGTTGTGCTGGTAGCTTTTCTGGGTAATGGGGACCAAGATGATGTCCTCAGGAAAGGGACAAGCTCAGAGACAAGTGCGAGGGCAGCACAATATCGCCAGTAGTGGAGGATATGGTGGACCCGACTGGAGTGCCAAGGGCTGCCTAGATGTTTTAGGGTCACACAACCCGTGGGTTTCAGGGGATGCTCTCTACAATGCTCAGGGGGTGCTGAGCACCTTACCCGGGGCTCCAGTCCCACTCCTGGGACCCCAGCTGTTGGAGGTGGTGAAGAAAAAGCACAAAGTACAGTGCAGCAGATGAGGGGGCTGGTGATATGGGAGGTCCCACTCCAAGAGGTCTGAGCTGGAAGGAAGTGCCACAGATCCACTGTGCTCGGATCTCATCCTTCCCCTCTCTTCCTGCACCTGACTGCCGGCACCCACCCCAGAGCACCCCATGGGTTCCCATCACATCCCACCACATCCCCTTGCCACAGAGGGCACAGAGGGGTGCAAAGGCACAGTGAAAAAAACTAATGAGCCAGCAAGAAGAGTCTGAATCTCAGCCAAATTGCCTCTTGGATGTCTAAATTTACTATTGTGAAGGGGGAGCGAGTTGGGTTTGTCCCTGGTTCTGTGTTCAGAGGCGCCGCCTAGTGGTGCCCCGGGACTATGCCTGGTTTTGCCCTCAGGCTTGGGATCCCAGCTGGGTCAGTTACAGGTCAGGCAAGTGCCTTTCCTCTATCTTACACCTCTGACTCCCTGATTTGTACTTTTTTTTTTGGTTTTTGGGTCACACCCGGCAGTGCTCAGGGGTTACTCCTGGCTCCATGCTCAGAAATAGCTCCTGGCAGGCACGGGGGACCATATGGGGCACCGGGATTCGAACCAATGACCTTTTGCATGAAAGGCAAACGCCTTACCTCCATGCTATCTCCCGAGCCCCAATTTGTACATTTTTGTTGTTTTTTGATCATACCTAGTGTTGCTCAAGACTTACTCCTGGATCTTCTCTCAGGAATCACTCCTGGTAGACTTGGGGATCATATGGAATACCAGGGATTGAACCTGGGTTGGCCATGTGCAATGCAAATGCCTACCCTTTATACAAGGGGTCCTTAAACTTTTTAGACGGAGGGTCATCTCACAGTTTCTCAGATCATTGAGGGGCCGGATTATAGTTAAAAAACAAAACAAAACTAAGGAACCAGAGCTATAGCACAATGGCCTTACACACCAGCCAACAGGACAATGCAGTTCGAAGCCCAGCATCCCATATGGTTTCCCAAGTCTGCCAGAATCGACTTCTGAACACAGAGCTGGGAGTAACTCCTGAGCGCCATTGGGTAAGACCCAAAAACCAAACCAAACCAAACCAAACCAAAACAAAACAACAACAACAACAACAACAAAACCAAACTATGAACACTGGCCCATGACTGGGGAGGAGTTGAGAGACAGAGAGAAGGAGGGAGCCGGAGAGTGAAGTGCACATTCTACACATGTGCACTGCAGGCCTTGGATGAATCAGATGCTAAGCAGGACAGGCATCAGCAGCAAAGATATCCAGCAGGCTGGATAAATGTCCTCTGCGGGCCGCATGTGGCCCTTGGGCCATAGTTTGAGGTATTCTCTGCTATTCTCTGGCCCTTTATTTCATAAATTTTAAGTAATATAGTGGAAAAGTCTTTCTGTTTGAAGGGCATTTGGGAGGCATTGACTATCTGTGCCTATGAGTCCCTCCCACTAGTGTCAGGGATCCAACCTGGATTCCAGCACACATATGCACTCTTGGACCTGGAACGATAGTGCAGCAGGCAGGGTGCTTGCTTTGCAGGTGCCCAATCTGGGTTTAATCTCCAGCATCCCAAATAGTCATTTAAGCACTGCCGGGGTTAATTTTTGACTGAAGGGGGCCTGGGAGATAGCATGGAAGTAAGGCGTTTGTCTTTCATGCAAAAGGCCATCAGTTCGAATCCCGGTGCCCCATATGGTTCCCCGTGCCTGCCAGGAGCAATTTCTGAGCATGGAGCCAGGAGTAACCCCTGATCACTGCAAGGTGTGACCCCCCCCCAAAAAAAAGGTAAAAAAATTTTTTTGAATGAAGAGTCAAAGTAACCCCTGAGCATCGCTGGCATTCCCCTCCTCACCCCCCAAAAAATGAGAAACCCAAGATTGTACTCTAGTCAGTTTAGGCATCTTTGGTTCCAGACACATTTTTTGCAGGGGAAGGGGCAATTGTTGAGCAGTGGCTCCTAGGGCTCACTCCTGGCTCTGTGCTCAGGGACTGAATGTGGGGCTAGGTCTCAAACCCAGGCCAGTAACATGCATGGAAAGTGCCTTAAACCTGGTCCTATCACTCTGGCTCCAAGATTATTGCTCTGTCCTGTCAGAATTTCCCAGAGGGAAAAGCTGCTTATTCTCTGTAGAATAACCACACCCTAAATCATCTTCCAAGGAAGATCCAGGTCTGCCAGTCTCAAGATGAAAGCCAGTTCCCCAACACAAGGCACCCTTCATCAGTGGGAAAATCATGGTGCCTTTCTTGGGCAGGAAATCTAGCCCTAACTATAGGGGGGATGGGGGACCCCAACATCTGATTAGCTGGTTTCTCTGCCCCTGACACCATATACCTCCCTATCCTCTTGGCATTGGCTGAGGAGACTGGTCTGTCAGCAAGACAGATGGGGCAAGGAACACTGCAGACCACCATTCACACAGACACATGTGCAAGTGAGCGCACACACACACACACACACACACACACACAAGTGGGGACATTCCTAGCCAGGCTGCAGCTGGGACAATTCTTTTGTTTGGTCCCAACAAATGGTATGACTCTTCCCCTCCAGTTTCAGGCTCAACAAACAAAATTTATTCGCTTTATTCAGCTTCATGCTGCAGTCCTGGTCTACTCCTTAATTCTGTGATCAGTCCCTAACTGCCACTTGCTAGCTGGGTGTCCTGGCAAAGTATCTCACCCTCTCTCTACCCACCTGTTTTGTTTGTTTGTTTGTTTGGTTTGTGGGTCATACCTGGCTGCGCTTAGTGGTCACTCCTGGCTCTTAGTTCAGAAATTGCTCCTGGCAGGCTCAGGGAACCATATGGGATACCGGGATTTAAACCACCGTCTTTCTGCATGCAAGGCAAATGCTCTACCTCCATGCTATCTCTCTGGCCCCTCTACCCATTTTTCATCAGCTGGGTGAAGGGCTAGGCCTACCTCAGGGATGTCTTGGGCTCAAAGAAGATAACATTAATCAAGCAGGAAATTGTTTTTTATTATTTTAGGAGGGTGTCTTTGTGAGATTATACCTGGCAGTGCTCAGGGGGCTACTTGTGAGTTTAGAGGCTGTTTCTGGCAGTATTCAAGGGAATGTGTCTAGGGATCAAACTTGGGATTCCTGCATGGCAGTCTGCTCATTCCACTGACTCATCACCTCAGCATTTTTATTCTTTTCTTTCTTTCTTTATTTTTATTTATTTTTATTTATTTTTTTGTGGTTTTTGGGTCACACCCGGCAGTGCTCAGGAGTTACTCCTGGCTCCATGCTCAGAAATTGCTCCTGGCAGGCACGGGGGACCATATGGGGCACCAGGATTCGAACCGATGACCTTTTGCATGAAAGGCAAACACCTTACCTCCATGCTATCTCCCGGGCCCATATCTAGCTTTCTATGATATATAAAACTTGAATGTATATAATACATGTTGCTGGGACTTTACTTCTGCAGGACATAATGTGCTTCTGAACAGTCTGTTGTAATTTACTTACTTAATTACTTAATTAATTTACTTAATTTACTGTAAGGTGCTTATCTCTCCATCACAGCTGTCAATCTTCCATTAGCTTTATAATGATACTGGGTCAAGGCATATGGTAAATTTATTTCAGGCTTTATTTATTTAAATTTTTTTTGTATTTTGGGCCACACCCAGCGGTGCTCAGGGATTACTCCTGGCTATTTGCTCAGAAATAGCTCCTGGCAGGCACGGGGACCGTATGGGATTACAGGATTCAAACCTACCACCTTAGGTCCTGGGTCGACTGCTTGAAGGCAAACGCCCGTTGTGCTATCTCTCCGGCCCCATTTATTTATTTTTTTGGTTTTTGGGTCACACCCGGTGACGCTCAGGGGTTATTCCTGGCTATACGCTCAGAAGTCGCTCCTGGCAGGCACGGGGGACCATATGGGGAACCGGGGGATCGAACCGCGGTTCGTCCTAGGTTAGCGCAGACAAGGCAGGCACCTTACCTGCAGCGCCACCGCCCGGCCCCCCATTTAATTTATTTTTAATAATAATTTTTATTGTGACCAAAGAGTAAATGACAAATCTTTCACAGTAGTATTTAAGGTACATAAGTAACAATGAATCAGAGCCTTTCCCACCACCAGGGCTGTCCTCCCTCCACCCCTTTTCCCAGAATGTGTCCCATATCTCCCCTTTGTCCCCTGGAGTGCTATTGAAACTGTTCCCCTCTGTGTATAGTTTGTTGTAGTATTTCAGGCTTTAAATATTGTAGAAGTTTGCTTCCTCCTTACAACTCTAAAAGGAGAACATCTCCATTATCAACTCTATACCATAGGATTTATGTATCTGGTTTATTTTTGTCTAATTATATGATTCCTCTCTACTTCATTATGGCTGTTTACATGTTCAGACTCTTTTATTTTTAATTTCTTTAAACATTGTTGTTACAAAGGTGTTCCTGATTAAGTTTCAGTCATACAATATACAACCACCTTTCACCAATGTACATTTCCCGCCACCAAGTTTCCCTCCCGCTCTCCTTCTTGCCTGCCTCAAGGGCAAATGTTTTACTTTTCTCTTTCTCTTCCTTTTTCTTCCATTTTAGACATTGTGATTTTCACTACTGTTAATGAAGGGGTACCATGCATATCACATTATCCCCTTTCA
>PVKC010044310.1:0-11607 GCA_004027635.1 Crocidura indochinensis | reverse complement strand
AACCAAGGTCCCTCCTAGGCTAGCGCAGGCAAGGCAGAAGATGCCTTACCACTTGGCACCACCATTCTGGCCCCTATGTGAAGAATTTTATTGGTCCCTACTGTGTGATTTATAGTTTTGTAAACTTTAGCAAAATTCTTAGCCTTTGTTTTTCCAAATGTGAGAGCTATGTGTTGTTTTTCCTGGAGATAGGCCTTTTTATTCCTTTAAAATATGTGGGTGAGGCCAGAGAAATAGCACAGCAGTAGGGTGTTTGCCTTGCACTCAGCCGATCCAGGACGTACAGTGGCTCGAAACCTGGCATCCCATATGGTCCTCTGAGCCTGCCAGAAACGATTGATTTCTGAGTGCAGAACCAGGAGTCAACCCTGAGTGCTGCTGAGTGTGACCCAACACCCCCCCAAAAAAAACAAAAACAAAAACAAAAACCAAAAAGACATAACAGACTGAGTGGGATCTGATGTTCAGGTTCAGGGCTCTTAATATTTTTTTTTGGGGGGGGGGTCCACACCCAGCAGCGCTCTGGGGTTACTCCTGGCTCAATGCTCAGAAATCGCTCTGCAGGCTCAGGGGACCATGTGAGATGCCAGGATTTGAACCACTGTCCTTCTGCATGCAAGGCAAATACCCTATCTCCATGCTATCTCTCTACCCCTCTTAAGATGTAATTTAAGATTTAAACTTTATTTTGACTTTTCCTCTTGGAAAACTATGATTCCTGACTGCCAGATTGAGAGAAACATATATAGTCTTTCTGGTTACATATGTGATGCCAGAGATTTTTCATTCAGAAAAAATCTTTTATGCCAGAGATCTTTCATTCACTTGCTAGAAAATTACTTGAGCTTCTATGATGTGGGAAACATAGTTACTAGTTAGACAAAGTTTTCATCTTCATGGAGTTTGTATTCTCCTGGGTTAGGAATCCAATAGAAAGGGAAGTTAGAAAGATGACTTTAGGGATAAATTTTTTGACACCTAAATTTTATGACCTATAGGTTCTATGACAAAGGTTGGTAGGGGATAACTTCAGAGTAATGGTCAGAGAATCCTCTCTGAGGAAGGAACATTGAGCTGATCTCTAAGTGACATGGACAACTTAGAGATGAGAGACACAACTTGAAGTTTAAGGAAAAACTCTTCCTAGGAAGACCCCTTTTGAAATGATATTCAAGAAATTGTAAGAAGAAAACTCTCGGCTTCCCTTCTGTGTTTGTTAGGAATGCCCCATTCGTTCTGCCTTCCAGAATGGCCATTCTTTCTGTCTTCTAGAATGCCCCTGGAAACTGGAAATCCAGCAAGAACAAGGAGCCACCAGAGTTGCTGAAGAGTTGCTCTTTTTCTCTCTGCTCTGGTGCTATTGTTGGGGCACTGGGTGGGACTCACACCCTTTAGTTCTTGAGTGGTGGTAGGTGATGAATTGTTGCTTAGTCTGGTTATGTTGCTTACTGGGGGTTGGTGTGGTGTTCACATATGTATTTCAGAGAGCACATGTTTGGAGTACTGGGTAGTAGTGGTGGGTGTCCAGATAATGAAATTGCCTAAATAATGTCTATACATTTGGGTAGAATCAAACTCTGCGCCCATGTTTTCAAGGCCAGGAACTTTGCTTCTGGGCCCCCATTTACCTTTCCTCTTTCCCTGCTTATTGTTATTATAATATATATAGCCATAGCTAGTTGTACTCAGGGCTTGCTCCTTTTTTTTTGTTTTGATTTTTTTGGGCCACACCCGGTGACTCTCAGGGTTACTCCTGGCTATGCTGCCAGAAATCCCTCCTGGCTTGGGGGATCATATGGGATGCTGGAGATCTAACCTACGTCCATCCTGGGTCAGTTGTGTGCAAGACTGCACCATCTCTATGGCCCCTCAAGGCTTACTCCTGACTGCTCAAAGATACCTCCTGGCAGGGCTCTGGAGATCATATGGGATGGCAAAGATTGAACCCTGGTTGGATACCAGCAAGGCAAGTGCCCTACCTCCTGTACTATCTCTTGATCTTTTCAACCCCCCTCCAATCTTTATGTCTCTTTTTAGAAGGACACCAACTAGAATGGAGCAAGGCCCCATCTTATGACTTGCATTACCTTAATTGCCTTTTGAAAGGTTCTGACCCCAAGTAACAGTTATGTTTTAAGGGGTTGAGCATTAAGGGAGGTTGAGACATGCTTCAACTTGAAACATTCTTTTTGTTATAAACGGTCATATGTAGTTATACTTCTAATTTTATTTGGAAATGATCTCAAAAGTTAAAAAATTGTCACACTTGCAATAACAAAATTTATATAGAGAGCACCTGTATGTTTATTATCTACATGAGCTTTTTTTTTTTTTGGGCCACACCTAGCAGTGCTCAGGGTTTACTCCTGTCCTCAGATGTCGCTCCTAGCAGACTCAGGGGAACAATATTGGATGCTGAAATTCAAACTGGAGTTTGTCCTGTGTTGGCTGCATGCAAGGCAAATGCTTTACCGCTATGCTATTGCTGTGCTATCTACACAAACTTAATGCTCCATTTATTTTATAATTTGTAGCTTTCTTATCACTTTCCACCCTGACCACAATATTTTTTTCTTCTGAGTAGGTCACAAAAATTAAGGTACTTTACGCCTAAATTCTTGTGTGTGTTTCCCAAGATTAAGAATAGTCAATTAGGGGGCTGGGCGGTGGCGCTGGAGGTAAGGTGCCTGCCTTACCTGCGTGCCTGCCTTACCTGCGCTAACCTAGGACAGACTGCGGTTCGATCCCCCGGTTCCCCATATGGTCCCCCGTGCCTGCCAGGAGCGACTTCTGAGCGAATAGCCAGGAATAACCCCTGAGCGTCACCGGGTGTGGCCCAAAAACAAAAACAAAAACAAAAAGAATAGTCAATTAACTATGTTGCACATATCAGATCTTTATAATTTAGTTTGTTTTTGCATATGGTCCCAGAGTCTACCAGGAGTGATTTTTCAGCACAGAAATCAACAGTTCCTAAGAGTTCCTAGTGTGCCTCCTATACATCCACCTTTAGACAACTGCCTGCTAGTGTAACAGGCCCTTTTTAAGTTTAGATTATTATAGTTTGGGTCTCTTGATCTATTGTTGTTGGCTTTGGCTTGGGTATTTATTTCTGACCACTTGGTCCCTCGCCCCCATCCTCTTTTTATTTCTTTCAATTTGTAGAAAAATGCAGAAATATGAGGTAAAACAAAGCAATTCATGTCCCAAGGTTCTAGGAAAAATGTGGGAGCCCCTATTTAGAAGATAAAAATAAAATAAAAAAGAAAAGGAGTTTTTTTTTTGGTATAGGTGCAGGAAACATTGAGGGGAGATTAGAAAGGAAATAACCTTTGGCCTTAAAAACAGAGTGTCCCTACCCATGAAAGCATGAAAACATCTTGCCCTAAGACCAACTGTAGGCTCTGGGCATACTAATTGTCCAACGTCAAGGTCTTTCTTCATGGTCCCAAGAAAAGTTCTCCTTAATCGTGGTTGTTGCAGTCAGTTTTCTCTAATTAGAGATCTTAGTTTTGGCACAGTTGAAACCAGGGTGTCATGGAACATCTTCTGATTTCTTCTCAGTGTTAGGTGGTGAGGTAGGGAAACATGCCCTAAAAGCAAGTTGTTACTGTTTCCTACTTCTCAGGGTGTCATATGGACCCACTCTGAAGCAAGTCAGTCCCAGGGGGGCATTAGGGCCTCTGAGTGGAAGTTTGTTTCTTGGTAGCTGGTGTAGAAAACCCTGCTTGTTCCAAAGATGGGGTTCAAGGTTTGGGGTTGGACATCCTTAGATGTCTGATAAACTGAGCCCTAAGTGGATTCACTAATGACAAGTGTTTAGGGTAAAAGGCGCCCAGTTCTTATCTCTACTAGATAAGAACTTTTATGTGCAAGATTTTCCCATTATATATTATTTATTTATTTATTTGGTTTTTGGGCCACACCTGGTGATGCTCAGGGGTTACTCCTGGCTATGTGCTCAGAAATTGCTCCTGGCTTGGGGGACCATATGGGATGCCAGGGAATCGAGCTGCAGTATGTCCTAGGCTAATGCACACAAAGCAGATGCCTTACAGCTTGTGCCACCGCTCTGGCTCAGATTTTCCCATTTTAATGTGCCTATGCAAAAAGGAACAATGCCAGATAATACTACTGGTCAGCACCCAGTTTTTGTCCAGAGTGAAAATCCATGACTATTCTAATCATGAACATAGGATGTTTTCATTTCTATCCCCTTCAGTAGTGACTTGAATAGTTTTTGCTGCATAAGTATTTCACATCTTTTGTTCAAACTCATTTAAGTATGTGGACACATAAAATGATGCATTTTAGAATGAATATTTTTGGACCAGAGAAATAGTACAGGAGTTATAATTTACTTGCCTTGTATGGTCAGACCCTGTGACAATTCCTGGTACCTTATCTAGTTCATCAGGTGCTGCCAGCTTGCTCCTTTACAAATAGCTCCTGAACACTGCTGGTGTGGGCCCCCCCCCAAAAAAAATAAAACAAAAGATGGACTTGTCTTTTTAATTTCTTACTCTTTTAGTTTCTTGCATAGATAAATATTATAGATTGTAGCTTGGTTTATTGTTTCTAAGAGTTTTTTTTAGACTTGCAATGACACTGTAATCCTTTTGTGTTTTTAATTTATTTTAATTAATTAATTAATTTTGACTTTTGGCTCACATCCGGTGGTGCTCAGGGATTACTCCTGGCTCTAGGCTCAGAAGTCACTCCTGGCAGGCTTGGGGGACCATATGAGATGCTGGGATTTGAACCACCATCCTTCTGCATGAAAGTCAAATGCCTTATCTCCATGCTATCTCTCAGATCCCTAGTTTTCACTTTCATAATATCAAAAATATTTTCAATTTTCTTTGATATGTTAGTTATTTGGGTAGCTTTACTTTCTACTTATGAATATTTTTGTTTTTCGACCACCCCCAGCAGCACTCAGGTTACTCTTGTATCTGCACTCAGAAATCACTCCTGGCCGGTTCGGGGGACCATATGGGATGCCAGGGATTAAACCCAGATCAGGCTCTCTCTCTCTCTCTCTCTCTCTCTCTCTCTCTCTCTCTCTCTCTTTCTTTTTCTCTCTCTGTCTCTCTCCTTCCCCACTCTATTTATCTCTCTGTCTCTGTCGTTCCCTCTCTCTCTCTCTCTCTCTCTCTCTCTCTCTCTCTCCCCCTCCCTCCCTCCCCTCTATTTCTCTCTCTGTCTCTGTCTCTCTTAGTGGAGAGGGACACATGCAGTGTAAGTGCTATTGCATATAGCCCTGGCCCTATTTAAGTATCTCATTAAGACTTGCTAAATGCATTTCAGGTAATGATTCATTGCAACTGTTTTTTCTTTTTGGAATGGAAATACTTTTTACATTTAATTTTCTTTAAGATAGAGATATCAGATTTTTTTTAGTTTGCATATTTAGAAACCGATTAAGCAATAGACATTTCTCTCTTTTGCTTGATTATAGTTGTATGTCACATTAAAATTTTAATTCAGTTAACTTTGGATTTTACATTTTAAATTTCATTATTTTTTGATCCATAATGATATCGTACACTTCATTCATTAATGGAATTATATCTGTTTTCCAGGTTGTGTAATAGCTGAACTTTTTACAGAAGGTGTACCACTGTTTGATCTCTCTCAACTTTTGGCTTATAGAAATGGACAGTTTTTTCCTGAACAAGTGCTAAATAAAATCGAAGATTGCAGTATCAGAGAATTGGTAACTATGCTACAAATCTTTGCCATAGTTTTAAATAGAATTATGCTCTCACTTTGTACTAATCAGCTCTTTGGAATGTTAAGAATTTGGACCAAAGAAATAAAGCCTTAAAACTCATCAAACAACTTTTTATTTTTACTTAGGAATTTTTTGCCTTTTCTTTTGAGTGTGTGTGTGTGTGTGTGTGTGTGTGTGTGTGTGTTTGTTTTTTGTTTTTTGAGCCACACCCAGCAGTGCTCAGGGGTTACTCCTGGCTGTCTACTCCCGAAAGAGCTCCTGGCAAGCATGGGGGACCATCTGGGACACCAGCATTCAAACCAACCACCTTTGGTCCTGGATCGACTGCTTGCAAG
Organism: Crocidura indochinensis; assembly: GCA_004027635.1. Taxonomy (NCBI): domain Eukaryota; kingdom Metazoa; phylum Chordata; class Mammalia; order Eulipotyphla; family Soricidae; genus Crocidura; species Crocidura indochinensis. The sequence goes on along the minus strand of PVKC010044310.1, from coordinate 5,535 downwards.
GCAAACACCGCTGTGCTATCTCTTTAGGCCCAATTTTTTGCCTTTTCAGACACAGAATTCATTTGACTCAGTTTCATATCTCTTTCTTTGTTTTTTCCGTCTTTGTTTTCCTCTCTGTTTATCTCTCTTTCACACACACACACACACACACACACACACACACACACACACACACACACCTCATTATAATCTACAGATCTGCTTTAGACTGATTTAAAAGGAGATAAAGAAGTATCTGATAATTAGCTAGAAAGAAATGAAAAAGATTTATGTTTAAAAATGAAGGAAACAGGAGTTACAGATTTGAATATTAAACTGTAGTAGAGGACCATTTAACTCAGATGCAAATAGCTTTGCGAAACTGCCTTGATCCTGATAGTAGTTCTGGAAGAGGGGTAATAAAATCCTGCACCAGTCTAGCAGAATCCATGTGAAGACCTCTGTGGGAGTAAACATCCTTATTATCCATATTAATGTTTTAATTAAGTATAGTAATTAATGCTTGAGTCACGAAAAGGTATCTAATTAAAATTAAAAGTTGAGTACCTTTTGGGGCCCGGGAGATAGAATGGAGGTAAGGCGTTTGCCTTTCATGCACAAGGTCATCGGTTCGAATCCCGGTGCCCCATATGGTCCCCCGTGCCTGCCAGGAGCAATTTCTGAGCATGGAGCCAGGAGTAACCCCTGAGCACTGCCGGGTGTGACCCAAAAAAAAAACCAAAAAAAAAAAAAGTTGAGTACCTTTTTTAGAGATTCAAACCACTAGTTGCAAACCAGTTTTCAGATATAGGGAAATATGTAACACATTAAAGTTTTTCTTAACAAATATTAATAAAGCTAAGATGATTTAGCTTATACACATTGAACAGAATTAGAATTGTATCTGATGGGGCCGGTCGGTGGTGCTGGAGATAAGGTGTCTGCGCTAGCCTAGGACGGACCGCGGTTCGATTCCCCGGTTCCCCATATGGTCCCCCGTACCTGCCAGGAGCGACTTCTGAGCGAATAGCCAGGAGTAACCCCTGAGCGTCGCCGGGTGTGGCCCGAAAACCAAAAAAAAGAAAAAAAAAAAAAAAAAGAATTGTATCTGATTGTCCTTGGTGCAATGCCTATTTGTCCTGTTACACTAGCTAAATTGTATGTTTGTTTTTTTGGGGGGGGGGCATATTCAGTGATACTTAGGGCCTAGCCCTGTGGTTCTGAGGCGCTAGTGATTGAATCAGGATTGGCTACATGCAAGGCAAAAGCCCTAACCACTATATTATCTAACTATCCTAAGTCTTTATTACCTGTAAAAGGAATGAATGTGACTGATTTTAAACGTTTCATGAAAATGTAAAAACAGTTCTACTAAACTGCCCTTTTTGTTTGTTTGCTTGTTTTTTGGCTAAACCTGGTGATGCTCAGGGCTTGCTCTGCATTCAGAAATCACATCTAGCTGTGCTCCAGGGACCATATGGAATGCCAGAGATTGCATAGGTCAACCACTATTGAGGCAAATGCTGTACCTGCAATAGCTCCAGTCCCTGAACTTCTTTTTCTTATTTATAGAATATTTGATTCCCCTGATTTTATTTTATTTTATTTTATTTATTTTTTTTGTTTTTGGGTCACACCCGGCATTGCTCAGGGGTTACTCCTGGCTCCATGCTCAGAAATTGCTCCTGGCAGGCACGGGGGACCATATGGGGCACCGGGATTCGAACCGATGACCTTTTGCATGAAAGGCAAACGCCTTACCTCCATGCTATCTCCCGGGCCCCTATTTTATTTTATTAATTTATTTTTATTTATTTATTTTTTTTTGGTTTTTGGGCCACACCCAGCGACGCTCAGGGGTTACTCCTGGCTATTCGCTCAGAAGTCGCTACTGGCAGGCATGGGGGACCATATGGGGAACCGGGGGATCGAACTGCAGTCCGTCCTAGGTTAGCGCAGGCACCTTATCTCCAGCGCCACCGCCCGGCCCCTGATTCCCCTGATTTTAATGCTAGACTTTTATTTAGAATATAAACTCACAAAAGAAATATAACAAATATTCTAAAACATTTTTAATTTTTAAATGATGATAAATGTACTGTAATAGTTTAGGGACTATATAATCCTATACTGTAGACTGGGAAAAAAATCTTTTCATATGATGGAAAAATCATGTTAAAAGAAGATACATTCAAGGTAGATATAACCATTTCTTTGTTTGGTTTTTCTATTTTGTTTTTGTTTTTTGGGTCACACCTGGCGGTACTCAGGTTATTTTTTTGTTGTTGTTTTTGGGCCATACCTGGTGATGCTCAGGGGTTCCTTCTGGCTATGTGCTCAGAAATTGCTTCTGAAATTGGTCTGTCCTAGGTTAGCATGTGCAAGGCAAACACCCTACCTCTTGTGACACTGCTCTGGCCTCAGGTTACTTTTGGCTTTGTGCTCAGGGTTCATTCCTGACGGTGCTCAGGGAGCATATGTGACGCTGGGGATCAAAGAGGTCCGCTGTGTGCAAGGCAAATATCTGTCCACTGTGCTGTCACTTCGGTCCAGATATAACCATTTATGGTGTTTGTAGGATTTAAATTTCTTTCATATGATTTGAAAGTTTAACTCGTAGAAATACTTTTTTCTTTTCTTTATTTTTATTTTTGTTTGGTTTTGGGCCACACGTGGTGGTGGTGCTCAGGGGTTACTCCTGGCTCTCTGCTCAGAAATCGCCCCTGGATTGGGGTTTCATGTGGGACTCCAGGGATCCAACTGCAATTCATCCTGGCTCAGATGCATGCAAGGCAAATACCTTACCACTGTGTCATCTCTCTAGCCCCTCTTTTCTTTTTTTTCTTTTTTCTTTTTTGGGTCACACCCAGCAGTGCTCAGGAGTCACTCCTGGCTCTATGCTCAGAAATTGCTCCTGGCAGGCTGGGGGAATCATGGGATGCCAGGATTCAAACCACCATCCTTCTGCATGCAAGGCAAATCCATGCTATCTTTCTGGCCCCCATTTTTGTCTTTGGGGGCCATACGTGGTAATTCTCAGACCTTACTTTTGGCTCTGTACTCAGAGATTACTCCTAATGGGGGCTCAAGGGACCATATGAGTTGCAGGGAGCTAAACAGGTCAACCTTGTATGAGGCAAGTGCCCACTGTGTACTATTTCTTTTAGCACCTGAAATAGGTTTTTTGTTTGTTTGTTTGTTTGTTTTGGGAACCACACTAGGTGGTACTCAGGACTTACTCCTGGATCTGCACTAAAGGATTACTCCTGGTGGGTTTAGGGTACCAAGAATTGAACTGAATTGAACCCAGGTTGTGTTATATGCAAGGCAAATAATGTTATATGCAAGTCCTCACTGTTGCTTGGTCCCTGAAATGCCTTTTTATTTGTTTTTATTTTGGTAACAGTGATGCTTATGCATCTCTGCTCAGGAATTGGGAGAATTGAATCTGGGTCAGCTGGGTGCAAGGCAAGTGCTCTACCCACTGTACTATCTATCCTGCCCCTGAAATATCTTTTTAATTGTATTCCAGAGGTACATTTAAATCACACGATTCCCTTAGGCTTGTAGTTATAAAGATGTAAACCAAATTCTAACATGTAAATAAATTTCCATAGATTCTGTTTTTTTTTTTTTGAAATTGTGTACAAGTTAAAAATTCTGTACATACACTTTTCTCTGGAGAAAATTCTGTTCTTCTTTGAGTTTTCTGAATTTTCTTCTGCTCAAAAAAGGGAATGGAAAGATAGTACAAGTATTCAAGTACTGATCTTGGCAAGCTACTGACCCTGGCTTGATCCTTTGCCCAGCATTTGTTACCTGAGTACTGCCAGGAGTGATCAGTGAGCACAGAGCCAAGCATAAGGACTAAGTATTTCCAGATGTAGTCAAAAACCTAAAAAAGATTCTTGACTTGGTGGTGCTAGTTTATCATTTCTTTGTCTTAATAGAGTATGCTGAAGAGTATGCCCTCCTTTTGTGTGTGGGCCATTTAATAATGAATGCAATAAATTCATTGGAAATGTTCTTTGCTTTCTAATTATACTCAGTAATCAGGTTCTGAAAGTATATTGAGAGATGATTGTTGGAAATCTTGAAAATTCTCTAAGGCATGGTCATATTTTTTTTTTTTATTTTTTTTATTTTTGGGCCTTGCTTGATTGTGCTCAGAGCTTATTCCTGTGGCAGGACTCAGGACCGTATGGGGTTATGGGGATTGAAGCTGGGGCAAGGCAAGCGCCTTACCCACTGTACTCTCTCCAGCTCCTAAGGCATATACTTTATTAACTTTGTTGTAGCTCTTACTTGATTTATATTGCTGTTCTCAAATCTAATCTCTCTCTTTCCCCTTTGGTATAGGTAACGCAGATGATTCACCGTGAACCAGAAAAACGTTTGGAGGCAGAAGACTATTTAAAGCAGCAGCGTGGCAATGCCTTTCCTGAAATATTTTACACTTTCCTCCAGCCCTACATGGCTCAGTTTGCCAAGGAAACGTTCCTGTCAGCAGATGAGCGTATCCTGGTAATACGGAAAGACTTGGGCAACATCATTCATAATCTCTGTGGACCCGACCTGTCGGAAAAAGCAGGAGGAGAACTTAAAGAAAACGGTCTGGTCATCTTGGTGTCTGTCATAACATCCTGCCTCCAGACCCTCAAATACTGTGATTCCAAGCTGGCTGCTTTAGAACTCATCCTTCATTTGGCTCCACGATTGAGCGTGGAAATTCTTTTGGATCGCATCACTCCATATCTTTTGCATTTCAGCAACGATTCTATTCCCAGAGTCAGGGCTGAAGCCTTGAGAACATTGACTAAAGTCCTTGCTCTTGTGAAAGAGGTGCCTCGAAACGATGTCAACATCTATCCGGAATATATTTTGCCAGGCATAGCCCACTTAGCCCAAGATGATGCTACTATTGTCAGACTAGCCTATGCAGGTAAGAATTTATTGCTTAAGCAATATCCGCTCATAGTTTTAAAGTTAGGGATTATAACACTGCATGTTTCTGATTACTTTGAGAATTCCCAGTGTGAACTTTGACTCCTGAAATATTTATAAAGCCAAGCTTGCAAAAGTAACTACTGAGCTACTGTCAGTCCCGACTCCTGAAATATTTGTGTGAACTTTTGTTTGTACTCTCATTTTTTAAGTGATCAGAATTATCAAGTGAGAAGAACATAATAGACAATTTTAGGATTTTACTGGGTGGGTTATATTTATATTTGTAGTAAGACTAATCTGTTTGGGGCCTGAGATATAGTACAGCGGTAGGGTGGTTATCTTACATGCAGCTGATCCAGGATGGACAGTGGTTCGAATCCTGGTATCTCACATGGTTCCCCCCATGCCTGCCAGGAGCGATTTCTGAGCACAGAGCCAGGAGTAATTCCTGAGAGTCAGGTGTGACCCAAAAACAAAAACAAAAACAAAAAAAGAAAAAGAAAAACTAATATATTTTCAGTGTTTTTAGTCCTTCATAAGCTAATCTTTGAACAAATACAATTGTTTGAATATGTTTTGAAATGTTAAAAGATTTTTATCAATTTTTTT
>PVKC010044309.1:0-11603 GCA_004027635.1 Crocidura indochinensis | reverse complement strand
GAACAGACAATCATTCCCCATCAGGAGAGGCCAGGAGCCATGGAGGCCTTGTCCTGGGTCTCATCCCGCCTTGTCTTGCTGCTATGTCTGGGCCTGCCCCGCTGCTCTGAAGGGTGAGAAGTGTGAGGCCCAGGAGCTGGCTGGTTCTGAGTGGGTGAATGGTGACACCCCAGAAGGGGCATCAGAATGATGACAGTAACCATGGTGCTTGATGTCCAGCATGGGGCCATGGTAGCAGAGTGACTGGTGTGACTCCTGTCTCCTGTGTTGTCCTCCTGCAAGCTATGCTTCAGTTTCCCCATAGGTACTGGGCATCATGAGGTGGTTTCTGAGAGTTGAAGTATAAATGGTGCCTTGCCAAATTCTGCTGTCTGTGCAGGAGGGTTCAATCAGCTGCCAGCCCAGCCCTGACTCAGCTACATAGAGGTTTCAGGGCAAGTGCAGAGTCACTGAAGTCTGAGCAGGCACCCCTGTTGGGCAGAGTCCCATCTCCATCTGAGCAAAGCCCCCAAGTGCCTTGAGTAGAGCTCTCACAACCTCCTCACCTGAAGGTCTTTGACCTTTGGGGAGCCCATGTCAGCCAGTGCCCAGAACAGGGTGATTCTCCCCTTCCTGTGACCCACAGGCAGTTCCAGGGCCACACGGATGGTGCCAGCTGCATAGACATTTCCCACGATGGTACCAAGCTGTGGACGGGTGGTCTGGACAACACCGTGCGTTCCTGGGACCTGCGGGAGGGCCGGCAGCTGCAGCAGCATGACTTCACCTCACAGGTGGGTGGCCTCCTCTTTCTCCGTTCTTCTCCCCTCCCCTCTTGGACTCCCAGTCACAGAGGTGGCAATGACAAGTATGTGTGAAGCCCAATTGAGCCATCTGAGAAGTAGCAAGGCTGTGGAGTGACCATGCTTGATCCATCTGTCCTGATTCCATGCCTGGCTCCTTTCTTATGGAGAGTAGGCGAGCCGTGGTATCAGGCCAGCACGAAGCTCACGGAAAGTGTTCTGTGATGCCCTTGTGTATGTGGTCATGTTCCTCAGCTGTGAATTTTGATCATAGAGATCAAAATGTTGCATTTGCTCCCTTGTCTTTCAAAGAAAAATCAAAAACGACACAGTGACTTTGAAAGGGATTAAGTTAGGCTCACTAGAAGTTTGCATCCTGGCTATGGCACCTCACAGCTCTGGGTTGTGATGGGGAGAAATGATGGGGTGCTTCTGATCATCTGATCAGTTCTTGTTGGAGGCAGCTGGGCTCAACCCTTTGTCCGCTCTGCAGATCTTCTCTCTGGGCTACTGCCCCACGGGGGAGTGGCTGGCCGTAGGCATGGAGAGCAGCAATGTGGAGGTCCTACACCACACTAAGCCGGACAAGTACCAGCTACACCTACATGAGAGCTGTGTGCTCTCCCTCAAGTTTGCCTACTGCGGTGAGTGAGGTAGAAGGGGTGATCCCACAGGGCCTCATACACCCCCACACCCCCAGCAGGCTGGAGCCAGTCCTTGCTGAGAAGGACCAGCCCCATGGGCAGGTGTTGGAGTGTTCAAAGGGTTTCACATCCCTGGTTGGGATGTCAGCACCTCTAGTTAGAGCTACTCCAGAACCCAGCCATCCCCACACTGGCTAGGTAGAACCTCCACAAGCCGTGATGGCTACCTCTTGCCCAACAGGCCTGTCTTGCCCACAAGCACTGGTACAAACTTTTTTCAAAAGAACCTCTGGGTTCTTTTGCAGTGGCTGGGCAAGCTGCAACTCTTGCCCTGCCTGGACAATGCTGACGCATGTCCTTTGCCGTCCTGCGCTTACACAGTTCATTTGCCAGGTGTCTCCCCCAGGTGAAGGGAGCCTCTGGGGTTCCTACAGTATAGGGTGGCCTGACATCTCCCACTCCTTCTCGCAGGCAAGTGGTTTGTGAGCACGGGGAAGGACAACCTACTCAATGCCTGGAGGACGCCCTACGGAGCCAGCATATTCCAGGTACTATGGCCAGGACCAGCAGGGCAGGGGTCTGAGAGTGGGAGCGTTTGTACCATGGGGCCTGACATGCTGCATCCTCCTACACACATGTGCCTGACACACTGTTCACATGCACTCACTACATATATACGCACTACACAATGCATACATACTGCACATATATTATATATACACTCAGATTTTTCTTGCAGTCCTCTCTCTCTCATGCATACATCTTCCATATATACTTGTGTGCGCTCAAAACCAACAAATCACTTATTGATTGTGGCTGGGGACATCTTCATTAACCTTGGTGCCCATTCAGTACCAACTCTTTTCCGGTTAGACTAGGCACCCCCAACTCAGGTATGGATCTTTCCCAACTCAGACATGAGGCCAGACCTTGGGACTGTTGCCAACGCCATCTCCTCATATTCCCAGACAGAGCCCCCTTCCTCAAGAACTCTGGGCTGATCATACATATATAGACTTGCTCTAGGCCTAGAGCCATAGTACAGCGGACAAAGCTCTGGCCTTGCAGGAGGCTGGCCTGGGTTCTACCTTGAGCACCAGCAGGAGTGATCCCTGAGAAAACAAACTTGCTTTAGAGACCCTGGAACCCAGGGTGTGTTGTGAGCTTTTTCCTCCTGGGGGTGAGTGGGGTACCAGTTATCACCGAGCACCCCATTCTGGCCATGCTTAAAGTCCACAGGGCCCACTAAGTGGGTAACAGTGGGCACTGGCGTTGCTCAGCTAACCTGAAATCTGTGTCTCTTTCCCCCCACTGCCATCCTTACCTCTCCAGTCGAAGGAATCCTCTTCCGTCTTGAGCTGTGACATTTCGGCGGATGACAAATATATTGTAACAGGCTCTGGTGACAAGAAGGCCACGGTTTATGAGGTCATCTACTAAACCAGGACTCTACAGAGCTGTCAAACTGTGGGAGAAACAGACTTGCTGTGACAGGCGGATCCAGCCAGGGCTCCCTGAAGACTGCGGGGGGTTGGGCTGTGCTCTGTGGGCTGAGCCAGAGACTCCATCTGGTCCATTCCAGCCTGGACTCCTCATGGACTCCATGGGTCACTGCTCCACAGCACCATCCTGGCAGGAGCCCCCATAGATATTTTTTAGTGCCTCATGGCGCTAGCCCCCATCCCACCCCCCCCTCACCCGTTTCTCCTTTTTCTTCCCCTCTGACCTGTCCCTCTGGCTGGGGTTGGGGACAACAGAGAGGACCCCAGTTCTGTGCTGGGAGAGGGGGTTCCCTTGGGCCCCTCAGGGCAGCACACCTGGTCTGTGAAACATGTACATAACAAACTCCTATGGACTGGTCGGCGGGGAGGACCCTCGTACCGGAATCGCTCGCTGTGTATTTCGCCTGCTGTATTTGTGACCCACGCGTGGGGTGGCTTTCGTGTTTTCTTTCAAACGAGTTCCCATCTGGGAGAGGGGCAGAACAAGGAGAAGGGATGCCGAGGAGACGGCTGCAGTGGAGCACCGGGAGGGAGCATGCAGCCAATAGATGGTGGATGTAGCCGGATGGTGCTTCTGCTGGGCATGTCCACACCACCCATCGCCCGGCCATGCCCTGCTCTCAGGTGCCTGCCCCCTTCCTCTCCCCCTGCCTCTCTGGTGCAGTCACTCCTCCCGATGAGACATACAAGTTCAAGGGAACACCCTGTCCGCCCTTCCCCATCTGGAACATGACCTAAAAAGGACAAAGATAGAGGCAAGCATAGCAGCTCAGCTCAGGGAGCTTCCAGAGACAAATAGCAACTGATACGGTTTTTATTTTATTTTTTTTTCTAATTGGAATAAAAAGAATTAGAAGTGATGCTCTTTTTATAAAATAAACGCCTTCCTTTCCTGCCTCTGGCCCCTTCCTCTCCCTAGAGGGGGGAAAGTGGGGCAGGGCACAGCTGAGACCCACAACCAAGGTTCCACTGTCAGTCAGTGTCACTGGCCTGGCCCAGTGAAAAGGGACACAGTCTCCTACAGAGACTGCTACTTGTCCCGAAGTATTAGGACTCTTAGTTATTTTTTCCTTTGATTTTTTTTTTTTTTTTTTAACCCAATTCTGCACCTCCCACCCCCTTTGTTTTAAGGAAAAGTTAAAGACCTTGCGAGTTCTGATGGTGGGGCTCTGGAATAGCATATGGAAGAGAACTTTTATACTTCATTTTTATGGATTATTTTGTAATGCGCAGTTCCATCTGGAGAGAAGGAAGGGGGCATGTCACCTGTTTCCCTTAGCTGAGCTTGCTGGGGTGAGCAGCCCAGGCTCCTCTGGGCTTTTCTGAGTTTGGGGGAGTGTTTGGAATCTGGGTCTCCTGAGCACACGCCTGCCCACCATCCCCACCCCATGGTAAGGTTTGGGCTGCAAGGGAGGGCAGGGGTCAAAGAAGTCAATTCCTGAAGAAAACAGAATGAAAAGTCGTTGTAATGAGCTGTTTTTATATTTTTAAAAGTTCCTATTTAAAGGTTGACTTGACTGTTGCGTTTTGATTGTCTTTTCGACTTCCCCACGGAGATGCAGTCCCCCCTCCATCCAGAGAACTGGGGACTCCCAGCATCCCAAGCTCCAGCTCCACAATGTGAGACTTCACATTCCAGAACCTTCCATGTTCCAGTGGAACTGGCAGAGCAGTTATAGAAGAGAATGTCTTATAGCATTACCAGGGATGCCATCTGGGTCTATACCCAGAGTATGGAGGGAAGGACTGGGGTTGACACCAAAGTGTACAGTAAAGGTTGGGGTGGGGGGAATGAAACATTAAGTTGACATCGCAAAGTGTGAACATTCTGACTTCGAAAACCCATTATTCAAGCATAACAAATGTAAATGTTAAGACTGGAGTGGGGGACGCACAGGGTGTGACCCTCAAACAGGGTAGGCCCAGACTCTGATTTCATGGACCCTTTAGAGGAGGTTACCTAAATCTGGGCACAGAGCTGAACCAAAACCCCTCGCTTTGTTCCAACAACCCAAGTTCATTTTCTCCAGAAAGGATCAAAATCCATTAGAAAAGGGAGCTTGGCTATTTAGCGCATGCATAAGGAAGGCCCTGGGTTCAATTCGTGGGAACACCAAATCAAAACCACTGAAACCGTACAATCAGAACAAAGATTTTACTAATAGAAGTAGGGGCCTGAACTTGCACGTGTGGGGGGCTCAGGTGTGACTCAGCACTCCAACAGGTAACACAAATGAACAGGCTTTGACTGAACTCACTGCTCTGGATTTTAGGGATATATCCTTCATTTTCCAGGTCTCTGCATTGCAGTGGAGGGCCTGAGGATACAATGGTAGAATTGTCTAATGATTCGTGCCAGGATCTGCCTATCAGCACCATGAAAGGCTGGAGTTGGGACTGGCAGGAGAAAGTTTTGACAGTGAAGTCCCCCCTTCTCCAGTCCTGTAAGGGGAATGCTGTGTCAAACCTTTCTGAAAAGGAGGTGCTGTGGTCTTTGCAAGGTCAAAATAATCACACCGTGGTGACAGGCATGACTGCCAGAGCAGACTGCAGGGCAGCTCAATGCAGCTCCCAATGGGGGTACAGAGAGTATACAGCCCCTCGGCGTGGGTGCCAACGTGGGCACTGGCCCCAATACTCTGCCTTTGGACCAGTTTCTAACGCTGACTCAGCACCAGGCGGCTTTCCCTTTTGCCACTCCACATCCACCATTCACTATTTCTTTACACTTGTGGATGGATGATGCAGAAGCTCAGAACTCACCTGCGCAGTTAAAGCCAAATCAGCATCCCTCACCCCTATTTCCAAAGTGTTGTGGACCAAACCCCATTCATACAAGGCACCTGCAGCCATATTGACACCTTAACCAAGTGGCAGTAGGTGATTTCCCTGACAGTGCAACTCTACTAGTCTAAGGCGAGGGACCCTTTTTGGTAACCATCCATTCTTGACACTTCATTCTTATCTTCATGCCCCAGCTTCTATCCCCTCGTCAACAGCATGGTAGGAGGCCTTATTACCTCCTCAGCCTTTTAGGGTCACCCCTTGTATTTTCCTCTTGTGAAACCAATCCAAGTTCCTACTCATCATTAGCATCATTTTTCTTCTGCCTGTGCAGTTAGACGTGTTTTTGTGGAGGGCTTCATGTCATTAGGCCAGGGAAGTGCCATGAGTGGTGGAGACCTGCTGGAGTGGGGTCCTATGCTCTGGGTGGGTTGACCTGCCCAACTAGGAAAACCGAGAGACAAGATTGATATCTTAGAGTTTTTTCATCCATCATGCTTCTGCTTCTCAAAGCATAGTGATGCCTTGGGTGGAGGGTGGAGTAATAGGAGGGCATGGCTGGGGACCAGTTTTTGTTTCTACTTCACATAGATGGGCCACAAAGTCAGGTCCTTTTTGGCAACAGCTAGCCAGCCATGACCCCAGGTTCTGGGCTACTACTGCCCTGTACCTTGTGCCTCTCACCCAGCACAGAGTCTTTCCTAACCCACAGGATCTATAGGTAAACTACAGGATGTAGTTTACAACTGGACAACAGAAAGGCAAGAGAATTATGTGCTAACTGTGGAACTCTGGAATGTACAAGAGGGAACTCCCCGTCCCCCCACACACAACAGTGTTTACAAATAAACCTTACTTTTCATATAGAATGTAACTATTTTACTGCCTTTTCTCCCCCTACCCCCCATTAAAATTTTTTTTTTTTAGATTTTGCTGTGCCAGGATCAAACTCAGGTTCTCACACTCATGCAAGTCACTGAGCCACATACCTGGTCCCCTCTGCTTATTTTCATGGTTTAACATCTGATGTTTTCTGTGTACATATGAAAATGTGTTAAGGACTAGAGTGATGACACAGTGGGTAGAGTATTTGCCTTGCACATGGCTGATCCAGGTTTAATCCTCAACATCCCATGTGGTTCCCCAAGTACAGAGCCAGGATTAATAACTGATAGCTGGCAGGTGTGACCCAAAAGAAAAAAAATAGGTTTAATTATAGTCCCACAAAACATGTAATTTTTGTATGACACCAGTGGGTGCATAGTTTGCACCTGGTGGTGTTCCAGGAACCATGTCAATTTACTTTTTCCTTTGTTTATTTTGGTTTGGGGTGGAGCCAAACCACCAGCGGGTTTATCTCTAGCAGTGGTTGGTGGACCATGCAGTATCTGAGATCATGTCTGGATTGGCTATATGCAAGGTAAGGACCCTAACCTCTATACTTTTTCTCTCTCTGGCTCATTGAAGTTTTTGAAAATATTGCATCCAGGGTTAGAGATGTAGCTCACTGGTAGATACTGAGATTCACACAGTAAAGACCTCAGGTCCAATCTAGACATCAAAAAACAATTTTAAAATTATATTTTTCATATTTGAAGGTGCATCTATCTTAAAACCCTGATTTTATACATGAAAGTTTATGTCTAGTGAGTCACAGCCTAGGGTGAAATTGGTTTTTGTTTGTTTGTTTTTTTCAGCTACACCTGGTGATGCTCAGGACTTAACTCCTGGAATCAGCATTCAGAAATAAATTTTGGTGGTTGGTGCTCAGGATTCCACATGGGATCACAGGGTTCAAACCTGGGTTGGCCACGCACTAGACAAACACTCTACCTACTATTTCTCCAGCCCCCTGGATTGAATGAAATTAGACTCAGACCTTTCCTCTAACTACCTACTGTCATTCATTCAGGAATACTGGAAGCTGAGAAGCAGAGAGAAAGTCATTTGGGGAAATCAGCCCAGGCAGTGTAGTTTACCCTTTCTCCAACTGGATTTCCATCAGTTCTGTGACTTACACATATTTTGCATGAAATTAAATGAAAGCAATTTGACTAACTTTCATCTAATTTCATGCAAATGAAAGGATCCTCTCTTGAAAGAGAGGAAAGGGATCCTTTAATGTCATAAAGAAAAGCCTTTCAAAGCCGAGTGGGAAGCCCCCAAGCTCAGAACAGTACCTGAAACTACACAGAGAAAAGACAATAGCATGGGAGTCTTTGACATGCTACTAAAGGAAACTGGTAGGTCAAGCTGAGAGAAATGTGTAAGGACAGATTTGAGCAACATAATTCATGGTCTCAAAGGCCTGCTCAGCCAGTTCTTGAAGAGGCCAAATTATTTTGCAGCACCTCTTGGAAAACTTAGTCTTTCTGATCAAAAGAGGCAGAAGAGGCATTTTACAAAATTCAATACCCATTCACGGCATTTCTTAAAGTACACATTAGAACTTGAAGAGGGACCTTTAATCAGACAATGGAGCAAGGTCAGACCAGCAGGCCCCATATAGATAAAAGCTAAATTTTACAAGTATTCTTGTTTAAGTCATTGACAAATCATAAAGCTCATTATTACTTTTTTCCCAATATAGTGCTGGAGACTAGTTAATACCATTAGAAAAAAATAAGTTAAAAAAATAGGATGATTGAAGTAAGCTATCTTTTCCAGCAATCTAGCAAAATTCAAACCAACTTTATATAACTAGATAAGTTGATATGAATATATGTATACATATAGACATGTATTTATTTGCATGTGTATATACACATACATGTGTATATGTATATATTTCATATATACATTTATAAAAAGCAAAGGACTAAGACTTGCACGTTTCATTTTGAAGAAATATGAGGTGGAGAGATACTGCAAGAGTATGGCATTTGCCTTGCATTCAGCCAATCCTGACTGGAATCCCTGATGTCACATATGACGGTCTCCTAGAACCATTAGGAATGATCTCTGTGCAAATAGCTAGGAGAAAACCCTAAGAATTGCCAGGTGAGGCCCCCAAATCCAAGAGAAGTAAAAATAATAAAATTTTAATTAAGAGGAATAAGAAAGGAAGATTTGTCCTCTAGGTAGGAAATACTATAGGTATTTCTTAGATTCAGCAGGAAAGTGATCTTTTTTGTTTGTTTGTTTTTTTGTTTTGGGGTCACACCTGGCAGCGCTCAGGTGTTACTCCTGACTCCACGCTCAGAAATCACTCCTGGCAGGCTCGGGGGACCATATGGGATGCCGGGATTTGAACCACTGTCCCTCTGCATGCAAGGCAAACACCCTACCTTCATGCTATCTCTCCGGCCCCTAGACATGGATTTGACTATGACTTGGGTGTTTTTACATATATCACTGGAAAAAGTGTTATTCACCAGAGTCCCAGGAAAATGGGTCATTTTTATGTGAGGAAATGAATCTCTGTCTAATAGATAAGTCTAGGGGATTGATGTCATACCAAAAGCAGAGTCACAATAACAACAAAATGCTATCCTTGGTGAACACAGATACAAAGCTCCTCAACAAAACACCAGCAAATAGAACCCAACAACTCATCAAAAAAGTGAGTTGATGATGATCAACAGCATCATCATCATGCTGAGGCTAGAATGATAGAACATTAGGTAAGGCACTTGTCTTAACACGTGGTTGACCAGGTTCAATCCCTGGCACCCCTGAGCCCTGCCAGGAGTATTACTTGAGTATCATTTAGCATCTCTGGGTTTGGTTCAAAAAAAAAAGTTATACCCCGTGATCAAATAGGATATACTCCACGAATGCAAAGATGGTTTAACATACACAAGTCAATCAACATAATACACCATATCAATAAAATAATTTTAAAATCATATGATAATATTAATAGATGAAAAGAAAGCATTTGATAAGACATAAGATCTGGCATAAGACTAAGTTGTCCACTCTTGCCACTTCTGTTCAATATAGTACTAGAAGACAAGTACTTTGTTATTTCAAGGTGACTAAATTAAGAAAAATATTTGGGGGGACTAAGATCTTGAGACACTTAGGATAAAATATTAGAGAATAACTGTTAGGACTCTGGGGGAAAGATGGGATCACAGGCCAAGATACAGAAAACTTTATCAGCTGGACTCCCTTAAGAAAGAAAACATAAAAGGATGTTACCAGGGCCAATCATATGACCATGCAGTGTAAATAAAAAATGATCAGACTGGAACACCAAACAGAATAGATACCTGACCCACAACAAGCTGCTAAGTGGAGACCAGTTACACTAGTATTCTGTGGGGGGAGAGCAAAGGAGGGAGATATGAGAGACATGCTGGGAACAGGAGTGGAGGGAGGACAACATTGGGGGTGGGACTACCCTTCACTCATTGTCACTATGTACCGTAAATAATTCTGTGTAATGAACTTCAGTCATAATAAAAATAAAAAAAACACTATGCTTTAATAAAGTTTTACAAAAAATAAAAAAAAGAAAGAAAACATATACAAGAGATCCTATAAAGTGAGAAAACGTGAAAAAAGTACAAGGTGATTTAAATGATAATTTTCCCAAATCAGGACATTAAAACAAAGAAACTGGGTTGATCTGTATGGAAGAGCAGGGTCGGGCAGAATTGTCTACTAACATATAACAAAGTCCATCTATACATAAAAGCCCCTCTGTAGCACACTGCATTGGTGAGTATGTTGAGTTTTGTTTGTTTAATGCCAGGAAGGTTGCTCATAAACCCTAGATAACTTGCAAGGGTCAAACTCTGCTATAAGAGTATAACTGGGTCACTTCCTTTGTAAAACTCTGGCAATTGTTTGTGGAGGAAACACAACCCTATGACCTATTGAACATTTAGGTCCATATAGGCGCATCCATCTTTCACTAGGTACAGCAAGTACCCTAGGGAAACACGCAAATGCATGAGATTTTGCAGAGACAGGCATTGCTTATTTGAAACACGCTAAATAACCTGTCCTTTATTGGAGAAATAGATCTCTTCCTTTTCATATAATGAAATTGTAGCTAGGCATTAAAATGCATCAGCTAGAGCTTTCTGTTTCAACTTGGCTAAAGCTCAAAAACACAGTTGTGTAAAAAGAGCAAGTTGCAAAAGGAAATATATGATATGATACTATTTATGTCAAAGATAAATCCACACAAAACAATTCTAAATTTAAGTATGTATAAAAACATGAGAGAAAACATTCTACCAGAATAATGCTGATAGGGAGGCAAAGGAAGAGAACTGAGGTGGTAGGGGAAGTTGAGTGATGCCTTCTAGCACATTCTATTACCTCTGGAGACATGCATGGAAAAGACTCACTTTTGGTTTTCTTTGTTTTTAGATCCATGTGATGGTTTTAACAGCATCATTTTATTTCCTTTCCTACATATTTGAAATATTTTATAATTAAAGATGACATAAGCCAGCCTTGGAAGGTGACTTTGCAACTTAAATGTCTGCTTTGTATGTATGAAGTTGTAACTTACTTTGTGGTGCTCTAAGCATGACCCTGGTGGATATATATTCTAGGCCATCACAGACCATGAGATCTCTAGTACACAGCCAGAGGTTGTGAACAGCTTAATTGAAGTGTGTGACCTTGGAAAGCACCACAACTAAAATATGTGTGAGTACCATGACCAAGAATTTAAGTCCTGACAAGCATACATGTGAGCCCCTGAACCAAGAAGTGGGATTCCCCCAGGAAGCTTCACCTCCAGATTCATCTTAACAATGACAATGGGAAGGGAAAAGGCAAAGGGACTAGAGAAGATCAGAATTTAGTCAGAATTGCCCAGTGCTACCATGGCATCTGGCATCTACTTGCTCAAAGGGAGTGGTCTGTAAAGCAAGGCCAGTTACAGAAGGACCAAATTGCACACCCACTGCATCTTTTCACACAAC
>PVKC010044308.1:0-11607 GCA_004027635.1 Crocidura indochinensis | reverse complement strand
CTCAGGCAAGTTCCTTCTCTAGTTTTGGCCTCAGTTCTCCCACCTATAAGGAGACAGCTGTGTTAAAGTGATTTCAAAGGACATGCCACCTCCAGTTGAGGTTCAGTGACTGCCTGGGGCACAGCTGGGAAGAATTCAGGAATGGCATGATTGTAATGATGCTTGTGAGTGAGGAAGGACAAGGGAACCACACTCCTCCTCCACCACAGACCAGTACAAGGGGGTATGCATACACTTTTGCAGTCTGCTCAGGTCAGCATTCTGTAGCCTGAGGAGATGATGCAGGCCACTCTAGGAACCCCCCTTAGCCTTCCCTGGCCTGGTTCCAGGGTCACTCCCACTGCACAGTCCTCTCTTCCACAGATTCTTCAAGATCGGATCTTGGGTGCTTCTGCTCACCCCTCACTGCTTTGGAACAGTCCTCCAGGGGCACTCCTGGCCTTACCCATCTTTTCTACAAGTCCTTTGGACTACCCATTCTACCATCTACAACAGGGTATGTCCTGAAAAGAAACAGCTTGAAGTCACTTTGTTCACTCTTTCCCAGTCTGCTCCAGCCTCCATCCTATAGCCCCTCCAAGACCATCCAGTACACTCTACAGCACTCTTGGCTCCCAGAGTCCCCAACTCATCTTTCTCCAGGGGTTTCTGTACTATTCCACCTAATATTCTGTGTCATTCCTCTAGGCTCTCGTGCTGCAGACAGATTCAGTGCCCTGATCTGGGTTGGGGCTCTAAGCCAAGCCCCCCTGAAGCTCATCCAGGCTGTGGC
Organism: Crocidura indochinensis; assembly: GCA_004027635.1. NCBI lineage: Eukaryota > Metazoa > Chordata > Mammalia > Eulipotyphla > Soricidae > Crocidura > Crocidura indochinensis. Next base: position 10,835 of record PVKC010044308.1, on the reverse strand, counting down.
AGACTCCAAGCACTGTGCCCAGGTCTGTCCCCTTGTCGTCTAGGGTTCTGGGATCCAGGTTGGGGACAAGGGATATGATGTGGAGGGGTATGTCTATTTTATTTAAATTTAATCACCATAAATTACAACATTCATGATTGGGATTTAGGCACACAATGTTTCATCAGTGTGTCAGGTTCCTTGATGGCATCTAGATACCACGCATAGCCAGACATGGTGGGGCGGGTGTTAAAAAGGGTTTTTTGCTTGTTTGTTTTTTGGGTCACACCCAGCAGCGCTCAGGGGTTACTCCTGGCTCTACGCTCAGAAATCACCTGAACCCTGGCAGGCTCAGGGGACCCTATGGGATGCCGGGATTCGAACCACTGTCCCTCTGCATGCAAGGCAAACGCTCTACCTTCATGCTAACTCTCCAGCCCCTAAAAAGGGTTTTTAAGTGCCCTTTCTGTATCTTCCCCCTTTTTTGGGTGGGGGGCACATCCAATGTAGTTCAGGGCTTGCTCCTGACTCTATGCTCAGGGATCATTTCTGGTAGGGCTTGAGGTGCTGGGGATGGAATCTGGGTTGGCTGCTTATAAGGTAAATGCCTTACCCATTGCACTATCTCTCCAGCCCTCTCTTCCTTTTAACTCCCATTTCTTACTCCTATCCCTCTATCCATGGGAATGATGAAACCACAGGTGCACTTGGGCTGGATAGATAGCATAAAAGGTAGAGCACTTGCCTTACTCATGACCAATCTGGGTTTGGTCCCCAGGTTTGAGCACCACCAGGAGTACAGAACTAGGAGTAACCTGAACATCACTTGGTATAGCCTGAAAACCAACCAAACAAAAACTAGGTGCATCTTGATGAGGTGTTTTCCCAGGAGTCATTTCCTGAGCACCTAGTCCTGGGCTTGAGGAAGAGGAACAGAGGAAAAACAAGGATTCTGCCCTTGGGACTTAGAGCCAATGAATACTTCCTGGCACACAGATTATCAACTGTAAGAGATTACTGGCATGGAACAGCTCCAAAGATGAGATATCTGAACTGGACCATGAATGCTAAAAGATCAGGAGGAAGATAATATAAATCTTCATGAGAAGCTGGGGATAGAGCATGGAGCTAGAGGGTCCAGACTAGTGACTAGCATAACAAACTCTTAGGATATAGCTATTATCACTTATGGTCCTCTAACACCCAATGGCATGAACAGGGCCACATTGGGAAGCTCTAGCAAAACCCTCCAGTAATTTAATCCCAAACTGGATGCTTTTTTCTACTTCTTCCACTTACTCCACTTCTACTCTGATCAAAGGAACACTTGTCCCCTGCCTTTTCCTCCTAGATTTTGGTTCTTTGGAGCAGTGAGAAGCCACCACCACTCAGATGGCCAGACACAGCTGTGCCCTTGACTGTCATTAATGGAACAAGGAAGGTGAGGTATAGGAGGGTGAGGGTGGACTCATCCTTGAATGCTGGGAACTGGGGAGGGGACCATGCGATGCTAAGTCCTGTGGAGCTGAACTAAAGTTGGACATCAATTTGACCTTGACAAAATCAGTGGTGTTGGCTGCAAGCCTCCTAGAAATGCTGCTCTTTCATCAAGGTGCTAGAGATTGGGGTATTTGCTTAAGGCAGCCAGAATGGGAACCTGCGAGCTTGAGGAAACAGGTAGCCATGTACTGGGCCAGAGGGCCGACCTTGGGTAACCAGGTAGGAATGAGCCCCACTTTCACTCCAGACCTGTTTCTTTCAAACAATGGATATAAATACCAACACCCAGGGTTGATATGACCATTTAATGTGACATGAGATACCCAGACTGGAAGAGGCAACTGCCCCATCTTACCCAAAGGGAAAATGAAGTCCTGAGAAGTGATGGGAGTGCTCAGCTCCTTGCTGGGGGCCAGGGTCCCAGGGTAGTCAGCTGTGAACTGGTGGCCTGTGGAGGGTTGGCACAACTGACTTGCCCTCACTGTCTTCCTGCAGGTCAGTGAGCGCTTCCTCCCCTACAATTCGGTCAGCACTGATGCCATCCTCAGCCTTGATGCCCACAGTGTTCTCTCCACAAGTGAGGTAAGAGGTGGGCCCTGGTTGCTCTCAGAAGCCTCCTGATTTTGAAATTGCCCAGAGTCAGCTCTTCCTCAGCAGTGAAGAAGCAGCCATGGGCTCTTTTGTATCTACTGTTATGGTGACTCCAAGATGGAAAAGTCCCACTGCACTCCCCTGGAAACTGTCCTGCTTCCTTCTCCTCTATCCTGGCCACCTCTTTATATTTCTGGATGTTTCTCCTCACATCTCAGTTAAATACCTTCCCAGGTGGACTTCGCTTTCAGGGTATGGCAGAATTTTCCAGAACGGCTAGTGGGCTTTCTGACGTGGAGCCACTTCTGGAATGAGGCCCGGGGTGTTTGGGACTACACAACTGAGAAGACCAATGAATTCTCCATGGTGTGCACCTCAGCTGCTTTCTACCACAGGTATAGCTGGTAGCCAGGACACTGAGAACAGGGTCTGGCAAAACCCTCTTCATTCTAAGTGCAACTGGTCTGGGAGTAAACAAAGCAGTCAGCCTAGAGTTGAGAGCCAGGGTCACGCCCCTAATCAGCCATTAAATGATGATAAACCTCCTTCCCTCACTCATTTCAATTTCCTCTGTGAAATGCACTCACCTTGTAGGGTTAGTGTGATCATCAATAAGACAATGACATAAGTCCCAGCCCAAAGATGATGGACAAAGGGGACTGGTAGTGGATTTTTGTTTTGCTGGTTTGGTTTATGGACATACCCAGCAATGCTCAGGTAAGCTCAGGGCTTACTCACATAGCTTTGCATTCAGGAATCACTCCTGGCAGACTTATGGAACCATATGGGGTACCAGGGATCCACATGCAAGGCAAATACCCTATCTTTCTAATTTTAAGACTGATTTAAGTAGCAAAAAATATGGAGGGTATTTGGATTTGTTGGTGGAGAAAAGAGAACCGTGTTGATGCTTCATAAGCATGGGGAACTATGAGCCAGGGTGTGACTCAGACCTCTAGAAGCTACCTGAGATGCCAGTCTTGAGGCACGACTGAATTCTGAAGACCTTTTAATATAGGTGTAACTAGGAGCCTCTTTTGCAGTTACTTAGAAACAAGCAAGACATTTGCGGGGAGACAGGAATACCCCTAATGCTTACAGAGTGGGCCCAGGAATGGTAATATGTACAAGATAAAGGTCTATGGTGCACTATCAGTATGCGTCATCCACAGTCTCCCTGAAGCAAGGAAGGTATAGAAGTCAGCAGATCCCCTCAATCTGGCTCAAAATCCAGTGGTGGGGCACTGAGTGTGAGGGAGGTGGAAGTAGTAGTGTCTGGCACAAACGAGGCACAGAGAAGTGAAGAGTACTTGGGCTCAGTGAGGCAGCTGGGATCCCAGGAACTAGGTTTCTGGTTTGGAGATTGGAGTTCACAGGAATAAGGTCAGAAGGGAGGAAAATGAGACTGAGAGGTGAATTCTAATACAGCCTCTCCCCCCTCGTTTTCCCAGGTATTATCACACCCTTTTCACCCACTCCCTGTCCAAGGTTCTGAGGACCCTGGCGGACCAGGAACCCTCCTGTGTGGACATCCTAATGAACTTCCTGGTGGCAGCGGCCACCAAGCTGCCCCCTATCAAGGTGCCCTACCGGAAGCAGCTCCAGGAGGCAAGACCTCTGGCGGTGAGGATGGACAGGATAGGTGACACTGGTTTGGGACCAGTTGGGAGGATTTCCTTACTACTTAATCCAAATCCTTTTTATCTGGGGGGATAGAATGGAGGGTGAGTGCCCTTTAAGGCATTTCTCCTCCTCCTCTTCCTCCTCCCTCTTAGGAGCCTGGACTGGAGCTACAGCAGGACTGCATCAACCAGATGGTGGCAGGGTTTGGTTACATGCCCCTGGTGCCATCCCGCCTCCGTCTGGAACCAGTGCTCTTCAAGGATCCAGTGTCCATGCTGCGGAAGAAATATCGAAACCTGGAGAAGCCCTAGAAGGAACTGATGAAGGCCTTTTGCTCTCAGTGGGCACCACTGGTCTGAGGATGGAATGCTCAGATACTAGGGACATCTGTTGAACCAATCAGACCAATATGCCATATATATCTCCATTAACCAATCATACAGGATGGCAGAGCCTGTTCAGCATCCCTGCAGCTAGTAGAGGTTTCTAGGTGCTGGATTACTCACTCCAATCCCCTACCTGGGGGTAAGTCATTGCTTCCTATCGAAACTGATTTCTACTTTTCTTTCAGATCTTTGTCTCTTCCAGGGACTTACTGACTTTCATCAAGCTCAGTTTCAGAAGGAAGTTAGGGTCATCTTTCTGGTCTAACAGGTGCACCACAAGTATTTGACAGATAGGAGGAGGAGACATTAGCTGCCTGAGTGGCCCTTTGACAACAGTGAGAAAGAGGCCAGGAAGTGCTGAGAGAAAAAACTATCCAATACCTAGGATTTCTATTTCAGCCAGGAGTCACTTGCCTATAGACATCCTGACAAGCAATACTTGTGCTCCAGCGAGACGTAACAGAGAGGGAAGCCAGTTTCTTGACTTGCTTTGTGCCTAGGATCCAGTAGTGACAAGGATGATAGTTGAAGAGTCCACCCCAGACCCAGCCTTTGGGTGTAGCTACAACCCTGCATTTCCATTCTACACCACAAGAGGTCAGCGCAGTGCCGCGCTCTCACCTCCCGGAAAGGGAATCGAATCCTTAATTCTGGTAAGGGTCTAATGGCAAGCTGGGCTTTGCCATTAACATCTGAAAACCAGAGGCGGGGGATCTGCACGCACAATTAGCTTCTTTGATCGACACACTCAGGACTAGAAAGGCACCAATTTTAGATGAACTAGCAGGGGGGAGGAGTTGTCCTGTACACCCTGGTAGTGAGTCTAGTGGGGGAGGGGATGCTGTGTTACCTAGGTTCAACTACCTGGAATTAGATTATCACATCCCAAATAAAGCTGTGTCCTTGCCCTCTCAAACTCAAGCTATAAATATCCCAACAGCAGCTGTGGGGTGGGGAGGGGCTGTGGGGAGAAGGGCCCGGTTGAGGATAGGAGTAGAGGGTCCAGGCCAGGGCCAGATAGTGAGAGGTTCTGTGCTTTTAATTTTGAAGTCACACCCTGCAGTGTTGGGAGCTACAGCTGGTTTAGTACTCTGGGGTCCTGCTGTATGGGGAATTGAACCTTGACCTCCTGTATGCAAAACATGCTCTGTGCACTGAACTAGCTCCCCCAACCTGTCTTCCTGCTTTGATGATCTGGCAGCTTCGGAAACTCCTGTGACTACTGGCAGGACATGCAGTCCACCAAGAACTCTTCCAGACACCCCACCTCACTCTCCAACTTGACTTCTGGCTCCTAGATGACACAGGGCCTCCCTGGGGTCAGTCACAGCTGGGGTTAGCGAGGGCTTTCTCTTGGAAAGCATGTCTTTCCACGGGCTAGAAAGACACTCCCAAATGCCCGGGGGTGTGGGGTGTGGGTATGATAGGAAAGGGGAGGCAAACTGGCCTACAGTCAAGAACAGTGGAAGGCAGGTGAGGAAGCTCACAGCTGTGGCCCAGGCACCTTTCCCAGTGTGGGCAGAGCCTGGGTGCCAGGTCCAGCCAGGGGAAAGAGACGCCTTTTCTTTCCCCAGTCACAGCTATGGACCCAGAACACTGAACTGCCTTGGCATGACCATGACATAACCTAGCCAAATACAACCCTGTACCCAGGGAAACTCTGAGCAGAACCCCAACCCTATTCTATGCTTTAGAAATGAGGCAGAAATCTTAGCTGCCTCACACTAGCTTTGTGCCTTAAAGCAAGTGTAATTCAGCTTTTCTGAGCATGTTTTCTCATCTATAAAGATGGAACACCATAGTAAGCATTTCATGAGATGGGCAAAAGTCAGGATCCAGGCTCCTGGGATCTACCACGAGATGGAGGAATTGGGTGTTTGATTCCCCTAAGACTGGGTTAAGGTGGAACACAGCCACCACAAGTTCCAGACACAGCACACTCTTATGCCAACATAAATGACTTCCCACAACTTTTAAGTGGCTGAAGAATTCATTGGCATAGGTCATAAGCAACTCTAGCCACCAGTGCTGAAAGGCACAATGAGGTCTTTTCATAGATGGGCAGAGGGGTTCAGGGAGGCAAGTGACCAACCCTTCCTCTCGCCATAGGGCAGGATACAACCAGAACAATCCAGTGCTGTCCCAGGGGCTGAGAAGCCTTGCTGGCTCCTGCACAGGAAGCCCCAGGCCACTTCACTCCAGTTTGCTTCAGGTGCTTCACATTTGGCTTGGTTCACACAGTAAGACTGTTAGGTGGTATACGGGAGCAGCTGCTAGATATGGCAGAGACTGACCACTAGAGCAGGGCCATCTAATACTCGGACCAGGGGCTGGTCTTCACGCTTCAAATTGTTGAACCACCACCTCTTATTGAGGAATCTACACTTGCCACAAAAGCCAGCATCTCCTTTCCTTGTTGGCCACCCTGCTTTGTCCTGTCTTCCAGTTCGGAGTTCGGCCATAATAGCAACAGCACTGTCCAGCCACCTCTAACTTCAAGCATCATGATCCCTGAGACACTATAGACCAAGTACAAGAACCTATAAAACATTTAGGAAATGTCCCAATGCCCTGGAATTTGCTCTCACCCAGTGTTGGCATGGCTTGGGATAAGAAAGAGGAAGGTGGTGCTGGAGAGATAGCACTGAAGTAGGGCATTTGCCTTGCATGCAGAGGGATGGTGGGTCAAATCCCAACATCCCATATGGTCCCCCGAGCCTGCCAGGAGCGATTTCTGAGTGTAGAGCCAGGAGTAACCTTGAGCACTGCTATGTGTGACCCATAAAAAAAAAAAAAAAAAGGAAAATAGGTCCCTCCTGGTCAGTCACCTCCTCCCTTTCTCCCTCCAGGAAAACAGAACATATGGCTCCCAGTTAAAGTGACAAAAGCCAAAATGGACCTGGATCCCCCTGCCATTCACTGCAGGGAGACATGTGGGAATTCAGGGTTCTGCCCAACCATCCAAACCTCAGGGCTCCTTAAGTCACACTGCAGGAGGCAAGGGAGGGCATCTGTTCCCAGCTGCTTCCTGGGTGTGTAAGGCAAAGGCCATACCAGACATGGACATGTGAAGCAGCCCAGTAGGCAAGGGAATGCTGAGGTTGTTCACCTGTCACCTCACACCCTGCCTCATCGTCCTTGAGGCTGGTAGTAAAAGCATCAACTGAGGATCAGGCCCCACCCCCAAACCCAGGAGTAGACACAGGAAATGATGAGGGGGTTCACACTAGCTTTACACCTGTCAGGACCTCCCTGGAGAGGAGCAAGGTTTCCTTTGGAAGGACCCTGGAGCAGACAGAAGTCTTGAGGTTTCTAACTGCTGAGTAGGGTGGATGGCTGGGTCTGGTGAGCAGCAGCCTGCCTGTGTCCTAGTTGGTTCCCAGCCGGGCAGTCAGTCCGAGGGGCCTTGGCAGGCCTGACAGTCCTTCATGTCCTCCGAATAGACTTCGATCTGGATGGTCATGGTGTGAAAGTGGAACTTGCCCCGAAGGAGTGTACTGGCCGTCTTCAGCACAGCCTGAGCATCTGCACTCTGAGCTGGGGTACAGAGAGGACAGTAGGGAGGCTCCAGAGGACCTGTTACTCAGGAGTTCAGGTCTCAGACCCCATCCCTAGCACACCAGGATAGAGGGCGCCAAGAATCCCCCAGCTTCTTCCCACTCCAGTACCAGGATGCCATATTGGCCCAACACTGAAAGAACAAAAAAGCCCTAGCCTCCAAACCAGCCAGCCATCAGCTTTTTGCTGTCACTGTGAAAACCCAGGCCAAATGGCTTCACCAGCTCACTCTCCCCAGCCTTGATTTCTTTGTCTATATATAAGACTGTGCTGATCGCATCAATACTGTGAGTGAGAACCCATGTGCGGGGCCAGATAGTATGAAGGCACTTAAGCATCTGGGATCACCTAGAACGATGAGATGCCCAGCAGCCTCTCCTACTTGACCATGTTCCCCGGGGGCTCACCAATGGCGATGTGGACGGAGAGCACAGGCTGGGCCACAGTGAGAGCCCAGATGTGCAGGCTGTGCAAGGCCTCCACCCCTTCCACTGAAAGCAGCAGATCCCGCACTGCTGTGAAGTCCACACCCTTCGGGGTCCCTGGGAACAGCAAGGACAAAGGCTATAGGAAACTGCTCCCTCCTTCCCGTGCTGAGGGCACCCTGCTGCTCAAATGTCATATCTTCAGAGAAGACCCTGTTGGTGAGCAGAGCTGGTATTGCTCCCTATGAGGCCAATATATCTAGCACATGTCTTTTCTTGTACTCCAGTCTCCCCACATGCTATGGAAGCCTGTGTCCCTCTGCCTGAAAGCATGTGGGAAGAGTCAGGGGGCACAGACCCCTTCTGGTGCCTCCCTGCTGGGGTCTGCTTGGGGAACTGGGATAGAAAGTGCAATCCACAGACATCTCCAGGGATGGCCATACTTGAGGGCCTGCTCTTGGTCAAGACCTGGTGCCTGTATCAGGTTCAAGACCATGGCTCCCCACCACTGTGGGGGATCCCGACCCCCCACTTGGATTAGAGCTAGAGCATTCTAAGCACTAAGGGAGTTCCAGGTCTGAGTTACCTTCCATCAGCACCAGGATCACATCTCTCAGGATGGTTAAGGTGGTCCCCAGCACCAAAATGGAGAATAAGAAGGTGCAAATAGGGTCTACAAATTTGTATTCTGGCTGCAAGAAAAAGAGGTGTGGAGCTGGGGGTTACCACTCAAAGCCCAGCTTCCCTTCTCCCTTCCTACTAGAACTGAGGGGAGGCAGAGAGAGAGGCTGTCCACAGAACAGGACTGCGCATGGCCCACATCCCAGATCTGTGCCCAACAGGACAGGGAAGACATGCCAGACAGGGAAGTCCCTTCCCACCCCCTCTTGTCCCAAGCACAGACCTAAAAGGAATCTTAAATACCATCCAGTTAAGGTCCAGTATAGATGGGGAAACTGAGGCTCAATTAGAGCAGGTAATACACATCACATGACAAGCAAGGGGTAGAACCAGGCTCCAAATGAAACATCTGCTGCTTTCCTCTACTAAACACGGCAATGCCAAGACTTAAGCAACACAGACCTGGGAGTGACTCAGGCTCCATAGCTTACTAGCTGGATAACACTGAGCAGGTCACAAAACCTATTTGAGCAGAAAACATCACCTATCCCTCGAGGTTAGTGTGAACACCAGAAGTGATGGCACTTGGCAGTTGTTGGATAAATGTTCCTTCCTCTCCCCACCCTTCTGCTCAGAGCTGGGAGGGAACCAGAATCTAAAAAGAGTCCCATATAAAGAGTAATCCTCAGATAATCTACACAGCCCTCTCCCCCTCCCCAGTTTCCCTCTGTCCCCAGCTCTGACCTTGAAGTATAGAATATAGGCTGCCACCAGGACACCCACACTCTGCAGAAAGTCTCCGATCACATGGATAAAGGCTGCTCGGACACTGGGGTTCTGCTCCTGGCTGCTGTCATGACTGTGGCTGTGCCCATGACCACACTGGTGAAGAGTCAACCCCATTCTGCAGAAGCAGAGACAAAGCTATGGTTCACCAGCCAAGGAAAAGCACCCATGTAGGCAAGCTGGCTTCCCTGTAGGGCCCAAAGTCCAGCAGCCCAAACTGCATGATCCTTTTGGGGGCATGAGACTCATGGAGCCTTGATTCAAAGAGCCCAAGCAGAAAGGTTTAAACAAAAATGGTTGGCTAAATTTGGACCCCAAGATTCTCAAATGTCAACTCTTCAGAGCAGAAGAGTCAAAGATGTAAGGCTGAGCCTGGAGAAGTTTGCCTAAGACCCTGAGGAAGAGGTGAATGCAGATATGACCACCAAGGTCTACAAACCCCACCTCTTCCTGAGCTCAAATTTAGGACACCTACTTGGAATTACTCCTATAAAAAACTTCTGCTCCAATAAGGAACAAACTTCTGGGACAGAATTATAGCACAGCAGGAGAGCGTTTGCCTGGCATGCTGCCAACCCGGGATGGACCCTCATTCAATCCCCAGCATCCCATTATGGTTCCCAGAGCCTGCCAGGAGCGATTTCTAATCCCAGAGCCAGGAATAATCCCTGAGCACCACCAGGTGTGGTCCTAAACCAAAAGAACAAACAAACAAACAAACAAACAAAAAGGAACAAACTTCTGCTCCGACAAGGAACAAAGAAAGAACAAACTTTCCATGTTGGGCTTGAAATCTTCCTGGTCATTCCCTGGCATGAATGGGGTTGTGCTGGTGGTCTGAATCTGTCCCCAAATTGCAGCTCCCAAGAGCCTGGGCTTTGACCCAGGTGTGCCAGTCCCTGAGTACAGGCATTTGGAAAAAGTTCAGTCTCTAAGATGTATATTGGACCCCAGCATGGCATCTCAGCGCGAGTAGCATACAGTTGGCAGGTGGCAGAGGGGAGGAAGGAGGATCCTTAGGGCAGCAAGTCCACACTCACATGATGTTTGCAGCCACTGCACAGCCTGATGTGATGAGCATGGTCTTTCCATGAATCTCATAGTCTCCAGAGATCAGCCGCTCTACTGCCAAGTACACCAGGACCCCAGTCACAACCCAGATGGATAGCACTGAGAGTAGGGCGCCCAGGATCTCTGAGGAAAAGAAAGCCACAAACAAATTAGCCTGGGTCTTTGAGAGTCCCCACCCTCCAGGAGTTGCCCCAGCAAAGTCAGGTCTGGGGCCAGAGAGGTGGCACTAGAGGTAAAGTGTCTAACTTGCAAGCGGTAGCCTAGAACTAACCGCTGTTTGATCCCCTGGCGTCCC
>PVKC010044307.1:0-11611 GCA_004027635.1 Crocidura indochinensis | reverse complement strand
GTGATATCACACATAGAGGTGTTTATTACAAGACTAATTGTGTCTACCTATGATTTGTTTGTGTATCCTATTGTTACATTTGATAATACAAAATATGATTATTTGGACATAAAGTTTTTCAAAGTTAATTAAGCTAAAATCAGGTCACTAGGAGGGGCCCCAATTCAATTATAACTGATGTTACTATCAAGAGGGCACATTTAAATACTGACATACACAGAAAAACACTGTGTGTATACAAATTCACTTATTGGAAAGATAGTTTGACAAGTCAAGGAACAATAAGGAACAATACCAGAAACCAGAGGAGAGACAGCAAACATCATTTCTCAGGACATTCAGACTAAAGCAATCCTGCATAATGCCTTGATAGTAAATTCCCAACCTCCATAATCATGAGATGAATGTGGTTTATTTAAATCATATTGGTTTTGTTCATTTGTTAAAGCAGCACCTACAAACTAACAGTTTATGAGTGATTCAGTTTCTCTGCAGCATGCCCAGCAATTTGGTCTTGTCATTATAATTTATTTCAGTCATCTTAATAAATGTATAGTTATATCTTATTATGCCATTAATTTTCATTATTTTAGATAGTAGCCATTCATTGTATATGTGATTTGTAATTATTATGGGACCTTAATTTGGTCTTCTATAACTTAATTCCAATACAGATCAATTTACATCTGGTTTTTTTTTTTTTTTTTTTATAAATCAGTGTCAATTTGAATCCTTGCCTAGCCCAATGCAACAAGTATCACTTTTGTTTTTGGTTTTGGTTTTGAGCTACATCTGGTAGTGGGTAGTGTTCAGGGATTATTTTTGGTTCTATACATAGGAATCACTCATGGCAATGCTCAGGTGGAAATATAGGTTGCAAAGGATGAATCCCAGATTGGCCACGTGCAAAGCAGATACCTACACACTATACTTCACTTTGGCACTCACTTCTAATACTTTTTAAAGTTTTATAATTCTATATTTAATATATAATTTGAGTTAATTTGTTTATAATATATGTCCAATTGCTGTAGCATCATTTTTGGGAAGAGTGCCTTTATTCTATTAAAATTGTTTTTGATAATTTGTCTAAGTCAGTTGCCATATTTTTTTGACTCTGGGTTCTCTAAAGGGTTGCATTGATTTGTGTTTATTTCTTCACTAATATCAAACAACCTTGACTGCAATAGGTAAACCTTAATTAGCTGATACACTTATTTTTACCTATTTTTCTTTTTCTTGTTTATCTTTATCTTTTAATAGATATATTTAAACATATCAACTTTTTTTTTTTGGTTTTTGGGTCACACCCAGCAGTGCTCAGGGGTTACTCCTGGCTCCATGCTCAGAAATTGCTCCTGGCAGGCACGGGGGACCATATGGGGCACCGGGATTCGAACTGATGACCTTTTGCATGAAAGGCAAACGCCTTACCTCCATGCTATCTCCCGGGCCCCTAAACATATCAACTTTTTGAAATAATTATTTATACCCTAGGTTGATTTATCATATTAGTTTTGTTTCACTTTATTTTGGGATTATTTCCCCTTCCATTCTGTGTGTTATTTGAACATATTTAGAATTTCACTTTCAGTTATTAATATTTTTTAATTTTTAAATTTTTTATAACTCTTGTGACTGTGTGAATCTTTGTAGACTTCTGGATGTAGATTCCTAGACTCTACAGGATTCAGCATGGATTTGCTGTTCACCAAATAACAAGACACATAACTGTGAGCAGTGTGAAATATGATGAGTAAATTTGTGGGGCCACATATGCAATCATGTGCTACCAAGATTTGGCTCTGGGCCTGTTAACATGCTTGGAGGCTGGCAGGACCTAGGCAGAGGGGAGGGATATCTCTAGTATTTTTAGTACATTTTTTAAACTTTATTCTATAACTTGATGTGAATTTCCTTGGTAAATTTACTTTTTGAAATCAGTCAGCTTTTTAAAATTTATAGGGCTCTTTAGTTTTGATTTATTTATTTTTGTTAGTATTCATATTTTCCCCACCTCCCTTTCTAGTATTTCATATTTTTAATAATATCTTTATTTAAGCACCACAGTTACAAGCATGTTCATAGTTGGGTTTCAGTCATAAAATGTACACACGCCCTCACCAGTGCAAGCTTCTCACCACCAATGTCCCCCATTTCCATCCACCCCCACCCCTGCATGCCTTTGAGAGAGGCCTTCTATTTCTTTCACTACTACCATTGCTATAATAGTTGTTCGTGAAGTTATTTCTCTAACTATGCTCAATTTTTGTGGTAAGATTCATATCATAAGATGGTCCTTATGGCCCTCATCTCTGTTATTTCTGGATGTTATTATCATACTGTCTTTTATTTTCTTAAACCCTACAGATGAGTGAGACTATTCTGTGTCTATCTCTCTCCCTCCAACTTATTTCACTCAGCATAATAGTTTCCATGTTCATCCATATATAAGTAAATTTTATGACGTCATTTTCCTTTATAGTATTCCATTGCATATATGTACCGGAGTTTCCTTAGCCACTCATCTGTTGTGGGCACATGATTGTTTCCAGACTCTGGCTATTGTATGTAGAGCTCCAATGAATGCAACGAATACATGCAGAAGGCATTTTTGTATTGTGTTTTTGTGTTCCTAGGATATAGGATATATCCCTAACAGAGGTATTGCTGGATTATATGAGATTTCAATTTACAGTTTTTTGAAGAATATCCATATTCTTTCCCTGAAAGATTGGACAAGATGGCATTCCCATCAGCAGTGTATGAGTTCCTTTTTCCGCACATCCCCATCATCCCTGATCGTGATTTTTTTTTTGTGATGTATGACAGTTTCTGTGGTGTGAGATGGTACCTTATTGTTTTGATGTGCATCTCCCTAATGATTAATGATCTGGAACATTTTTTCATTTTTTATGTGCCTTTTGGCCATCTGTATTTCTTCTGTGAGGAATTTTTTTTATTTATTCTTCCCATTTTTTTTGATGAGATTAGGTATTTTATCTTGTTAAGTTCTGTCACTATCATGTATATCTTATATATTAGCCTCTTATCTGATGAGTCTTAGGAGAAACTGTTCACCCAATATCTATCAGAAAAGATGGTTCATATTTTTATTTTGGGTCCATACCAGGCAGTGCTCCAAAGGCTACTAGTTCTGGCTTGGTGCTTGGAAGCAGAGAGCTATCAAGAATGAGATTCAACCTGGGGTTACAGTTTACAATGCATAAATTCTAGCTCCAATGAGCAATCTCCCTGATCCTTCAAGTTTACTTTTTTAGCAACACTATTTCTCTTCCCCTATTTTATTATTCTAATGACACAATTGCTAGGTCTTTTGTTGTGTTCCCACAGATTTTTGAAGCGTTGTCCCTTTCCTTAGTCTATTTTTCTCTATGGTTTAGATTGTATAATTTCTATTGTTTTTAAAGCATGATAATTACTGTTTTCCCTCCATTTTGCTATTGAACCCATTCATTATCTTTTGAAATTTCAGTTATTGTATTGTTTGGTCTAAAATGGCCATTTTTGTTCTTTCAAATTCTTTTCTATATGAGACCTTTTCTTTCTCTGCTTTGACTTCGAATATTTTTTTCATTTGCTTCAGTTGTGTTCAGTTGTTTATCTGTGATGACTGCTATATAATGTTTGCTAGGTATTTTGGGGTTTTTTTGAAACTCCATTTTTTATCTTTAGGAGTAGATGAAACAAATTTTATTGTTTTTCCCCTAAACATGGATCTTTCAAATAAATCAACTTTTAATCATAGAAATATAGCAAAGTAAGAAGCAGCACAGCAACTCAAGAGACAAAGACTGGAAGCAAAGAGAGGGCCAAAACTGCATACAACAGATGCAAAGAAACCTTATGATTCACTCACACAGAACTACCTCACTAAAAGGCAGGCAAAAGGACCTTTTTAAGAGGATGCCTCCGAACATTTTCTGAGAACCTTTCAACTTAAAGCTTAAAAAAGAAAAATTAAATGCAAAAAACACCCTCAAACACTCAACTATAATTACCACAGAAATTTTTTTTATTTTTAGAGTAATAAAATATTAGAAATCAATTTTCACCTTATATTTATAAAGGTAATAGACTTCAGAAGTTTTAGAAAACAGACCAGGAACTGCCATCCAGTTTCTACACTTGTTTAGCTCAGAAACAGCAGAACTAGAAAACTGAGATACAGGAGCTTCTGGTGAAAAGGTGAAGACATTTCAACCCAGAAGAAATCAGAAATATTGAGAGGATGGGAAAGAACCTGGGTTATATCTGGGAGTATCACCATTTGCTAGATTCCTGGCTTCATAAAAAAGAAAACTCACAGAAAGAGTTTGAATTAATTCTTCCTTGACATACAAAATTAATTTTTACAAAAATCCAAACAGTTTAGTTCCAAACTGAAGTGAACACTTCAATGTTTATTCACATGTTTTGTTTTCTCTTTATAAAATCAAAGTTGCCTAAATTGACTTGGCTAAAATTACTAAATATACCTAAAATAGGAGAAGAAATTTGAAAATCAGGAGAAAGATGAAAAATCATCATATTAGTCTTTTTAGTTATAAATGAAATGAGATTAAGAACATCACTGTTGGTTTCTAATAGAGAACAAACCAAAATCCAAGTATCATTATCCCCTCACTTAATCCAACCCCATTACACACATCAACAGTAAAGGAAAAATAGTTAAAACCCAGTGTGTTCTGCTCAGAGCTTGGCTCCACCCTGGCTCCAGGGCTAGCTGCATAGATCCATCAGGTCACAGGGGCAGGGTGATTTCAGCTATAGGAGGATTCTGCATGGTTGGTGAAGGGTAAGAGTGGGGTTTCACAGCCTTCTTGAGGCTTCTCTGTTTAGTTTTTCACCAGCCATTTTCCCATCTCCTTTACTAGATATTTATAACATAGATATTTTAGATGGACTTTTATTAATTGTATTTTTAATTCAATTAGAGATTTTCAAGATGAGGACAGGCAGATGTCTCTTAGAGTGGGAGCACATGTTTTGCATGTGGGAACCACAAGTTAGATCTTCTACAGCACAAGGCTTCATGAAAACTTAAGGGAGCAATCTCCAAACATTGTGTTAAAAATTGTGTAAAATTACTTTTGGGTATGGCCAAAAAAGCAAGAGGATGGAGGAGGAGGAAGAAGAGAGATATTCAAGATACTTAATCTGGTGCATTATTCTTGAAACATGGACATGGGTGCTATGCTAAGAGAAAATGGGATGTTATTAAAATTTCATATTTTATCTTACATTTTCTAATTTGACTTTGGAAGAAAGAAAAAGAAATTTATTACTCCCAGATGCTGAAGTAGCCTGGAATATGGATTTTCAACAATCTCTACTAACATGAATCTGGCACAAAATTCAGTGTTTTGTATTTTAGACTTTGGGCAGCACCTGGTGATATAGAAGATTAATCCCAGAATATGTGCTCAGGGATCACTTCTGGTGATGTTTGAGAAGGAATATGAGGTGCACTGGATAAATCCACATGCAAAGCAAATTTGCTTTCTACTGTACTAGCTTTTGCACTCCACTTTCAGTAGATTTGAACTTGCATTGCCCTTGGTTATCAGATTTAGAGTGAAACTTTCTTCCAAGTTTATATCCTTAACAGGCAGATGTTGGAAACAACCAAGACGCCTTTCAACAGATGAAATGGCTAAAGAAACTGTGGTACATATACAAAATGGAATATGATGCAGCCAACCATCAGGAGAGATGAAATCATGGAATTTCTATACATGGATGTATATGTAATCTATTAAGCTGAGTGAAATAAGAGAGAAAGAGAGATAGACATAGAATAGTATCACCCATCTATAGGTTTTAAGAAAAATAAAAGACAATTTTGTAGTTATTCTCAGAGACAATAAAGATGAGGGCTGGAAGGTCCAGCTCATGATATGAAGCTCACCACAAAGAGTGTTGAGTGCAGAGAAATAACCACTGACAAACAACACAACAATGTGAATGAATGAAATAGAAAGCCTGTCTCAAATACAGGAGGGTGTATGTGTAATGATGTGGGAGATTTGGGGCATTGATAATGGGAATGTTGCAGTGGTGAAGTGGGTGTTCTTTATATGACTGAAACCCAACTACAATCATGTTTGTAATCAAGTTATATAAGTAAAGATACTTAAAAAAAGAAAGTTATTACTCTATTCAAAAAAACCTGTAGAATCTGGGTTGCACTCAAAAACGTTCTGCTGAGGGACTAGAGTGGTGGCTCAAGCAGTAGTATGTTTTCCTTGTAAGTGGCTGACCTAGGACCGACTGCAGTTAGATCCCCTGGTGTCCCATAAGGTCCCCCAAGTCAGGAGCGATTTCTGAGTGCATAGCCAGGAGTAACCCTTGAGTGTCACCGGATGTGACCCAAAAACAAACAAAAAAGATTATATAACGATTTTAATACCAGAAGAATGAAAAGGATTTAATACATAAAATAGGCATTACCAGTAAGAGTAAATATTTGAATATTTATAACCAAAAATAAGAGAGGCAGTTTAACAGCTTAACACTATAATGAATAGTACCAAAAATCACCAGGAAACTGCATCCCGGAGACTCAAGTAAAGTTCCCAAGCAAGATGCATATCTATCTTGATTAAATTCTGTAAATTGTCTCTGGCATATGTGATGATTTTGAGCACCCTTGCCTTCCAATTTACTTCTGTCTTCCAGAATTACATACATTTTTTTTATTGGCAAACTTCAACCTAGAATCATACAACAGGAAGTTCTTTGGGCAGTCTAGTTAAATGCATAGTTTGTCTACATTTCCCTGATGAGTAAACAGTGCCTTATAATAGGAGAGGTCATGAACAGGAAACATCTAGCTAGTGTAGGCAATCTGACTCCTTGGAAAATTACTCAGAAATATTTTGTCAGACTGTAGTGATTTTGTACAATAGCCTTGTATGTGTAATCCCTGACAACCCATATCACTCCAGAGTCCTTGCAGGCGTGATCCCTGAGAACAGAGCCAGAAATAATCTCTGAGCACTGCACAGTGTGGTTCTAAAACCTAGGGGGAGAGAAAACATATTCTGTTAATTTATGTGATAAGGCTCTTGTTAGAGAAAAGGCATTCTTCTTTTTTGCAGTATAATGTTGGTTTTGTTTTTATTGTTCCTTTTTCCCCAATGGATTTATTTACCCTGTGATACTATCTAAAGAAGGCATTAAAGTGTTGGGTAGCTTATCTTTGGAAACTTTTCTTCTCCTAATTTAAATAATTGGTTTAGATAGAGCTAACATGATTTTCCATGATGCTGATCCCATTTTTGGCCGTAGTTATTTGGTCTATGAATAATGTGCTAATCAAGTTTTGTCGATCAGGCTGTTTTGTCACCTGGAAAGAATTTATTGGTATTTCAAAAAAATGGCAAAATAAAGTTTCTTTTCTTCTACACTTTCTGGTTATTTAGTAATTTAATTGGCATAGACATATTAATAAGAGAAAACAAAATTATTTTGTATGCATGGGAAACTCATAAAATTTTAATACTAAAATACTGTCCAATGTAGAAATCTTTAAAATTAATTAGACAAAAATATAAATGAATTCATGAATACTTTACCAAAAATGGGTCTATGCTTGGTATAGTAAATCGATGAAGCAAGTAATCAGGCTTATCTACAGAGTATTCTCAGACTCAAGTTCCTTATCTCTGGTGATAAGAATATTTCCAATATATATGGGACAAAAAGGATTCCTTTCACATAGAATATTTCTTCATTTCAGAGAGACAGGGACAGCCAGCATATTGTTATATTTATAGAAAATAACCTCAAGTACTCTTTATTCTGAATAATTAGAATAATCAGATCAATATTCTATGGTGACATATCCTGTTCCTCTTTTAATTAAATTGGTTATATAATCAGACAAAATAATCAGAATTATTTCTAGAATTTATTTAAATATACTGAGGAAAGAATTATCTTTTATCATGTAGTGAACTCTTGGAAGTAGGAAAATTACCATTTCCAATACTACTGAAAGCATGAGACACAAACTCCTATAACTAAATTGAAAAATGTATCTATTGGATCAGAGGGATAGCACTTGAATGCATGCCTTACATGCAGTTGACCCAAGTTTCATCACCAGCCTTCTATGTGGCATCCCTGAGAACAGCCAGGAGAAATTCCTAAGTGAATAGCCAATAGTAACCTCTGAACAGGACCAGATAAGACCCAAAATATAAACAAACAAAAAGTACATCTGTTAAGAAATTAAATTGAGGGGTGGGAGAGAACTTGGTTTCAATTGTGGAAAGATGAGCTTACAGGGTGATAAGATAAAAAGTTGAAAAATAAATAATATTGTAAATTCTAGTATCTAAATAAGAAATAATAAAACATACAATAGAAAACAAGTGTTGCGTAGGGTCAGAGGAGAGAACTGCTGTGCTTTGTTAGCAGAAATACAAATTGTCTTTATGAAAACAAAAGGAGACTCCTTAATAAATTAAAGCAAATTAAATTAAATAATAAATTCAAGCAAATAGGGGCCAGAGAAATAGTACAGATGGCAGGGTGCTTGCCTTGCAAGCAGACAACCAAAATTCAATTTATGGTAGCCCCATAAAGTCCCTTGAGTACTGCCAGGATTAATCCTTTAATGCAGAGCCAGAAGTGAGCCATGAGCACTACAACTGAGTTTAGACTAAAAAGAACAAAACAAACAAAGAGAGCTATACAATATTTAATTGCCTTATCACACTGGCTTAATATATGAACTATAGATGTTTAACTTTATAATTTTAAGTGTTTCTTTGTGTGTGTGATAGTTATCTTTATAACCACCAGTTACTTTGACACTGTAAAATTATATTCTATTAATTTATCTCCCTCCCCCTTTATAATAATCATCATGGTATATAGTGAGCCTAGAAGCTATTGTTATTTCTTGTCAATGTATTTGCTTCAGTTATTACATTTCATACAACTGAAACTATACATCAATTGTTGTTCATTAACTTTCTTAGTTTTTTGAGCACAATCACCTCAAATACCACAATTTTATCCCATAGGTCACAAATATATGATTTTAAGGGCAGAGAATTAGTCTACAGAGTATATTTACTAAAATTTCTTTATCAAGTGATGGATTGATGGACATTTAGGCAGAATTCATGGTTGATGATTAGATGAATAGATGCCACTTTAGATATAATAATTATATAATTCAAAATAATCCATATCAAAATTTCAGTGGCATTATTCAAATAAAGAGAACTAGCAAAATGAAATTTTATCTAAAATCATGAAAGATGTTGAAATGAAGTAAACTGAATGAGCCAACTCAAGAGCATGGGCATGTTTAAAAAAATGCACTGATAGACAGAAGCAAAGGGAATAGCATTGATCATCGGGCAGAGCTTGAACTAAAATGATCCATTTGAACAGAACTGAAGTGAGTGAGTGAGACAAAAGTGTGACCAGTCGTATCCCTCAGAGGCCACACATTTCTTCTAGTCAAGGAGCTCCACCACAACACATATAAAACAGCACCACACTACACAGGTCACAATGAAGAAACAACCTCAACCCCACCACACTTTGTAAGTAAAGATGATAGTTTTGAAGACACAACCAACACTAGCCATCTACATAGCATCTCTGATAAGGAGAAGAAGAAAAATTAAGGCTATTTAAAAAGTCTAAAGATCATAGGAAGAACAGCTATAAGACTTAACAGAATATGAGAGTAGAAGTGAGAAATTTCAAATAGAAATATCGGACTGAAAAACATGGTAGGTTAAATGAAAACTTTACTGGAAAGCCTATCAAGCAGAATAACAGCTACTTTGAAAAGAATCAGTGAGCTAGAAGATGAGCTGCATAACACCCCCATTCAGCAGGAAAAAAGGAAATAATCTTAAAATACAGTTACATAAGATTGAAACATATTCTCAAAATAAATGAACAGACAATAATAGACTTTGGGATAAACTTAACAAGAATAACATAAAAATCATGGAGACGAAGAGGGTCAGGAAGAAAATCCCTATGAAGAAGAGCCAGTCAAAGACATCATCACTGAGAATTTTTACCCACTTTCTGAACTCCCGAAGAATAGAGTTAAAAATAAATTTCAATTAAAACACTCCTACTCATTTCTAGTCACAATTATAAAAAACATAGATAGCAATATAATATGCAAGCAAACGATAAAAAAAGGAAATTACATACAAAAAGGTAACAAGATATACAGCATATTCATCATAAGCACCTCTCCATGCTGAAAGGCATTGGTGCGGTAGAGAGTAAAACTCAACAAAAATGAAGGCTTCACCATGAATATTTTACCAAGGCAGACTATCATTCAAGTTTGAAGTAAGGATACACAGTTTCATAGATTAACAACTGATCAGAAACTTTACAGACTCAAAAACAACCTTAAAAGAAGAATTGAATGTCAACTTTAAGGCAAAGCAAACTGTAAAACCACAATAAACTTCTACAAAAAGATGTCAGAAAACCCCATGACAATAACTCTCAACCTCAATGAACTAAAGACATAAAAGAGACACAGAGTGGCATATGGATTACAAAATTGAATCAATCATTTTTCTGCTGCAAGGAACACATCTGATTATTCAGAGGAAATATAAACTCAAAGTCAAAGTTTGGAGGACAATTATTCAAGAAAACAACTCCCTTAAAATGGCTGAGTGGCAAACTAATATCAAAAGTCATAGATTCAGGCTTAAAAATATGAGAAGGGAGGCCTGGTCTGAGTGCCAACTTGGCTGGCCTGTTGTGGGTTCAGGTGGACTCCATTAGGAATCTCCAGTCTTCCCCCCCCCACACACACTAGGGAGGAGAAGCAAAGGGAGGGGCTGGGCAGATAGCTGGCTTCCGTGCCTTGATCCTGGAGGCCAGCTCTACCCAAGTATTGGGGTTAGGGGAACCCCATCCCAGAGGCCTTTTCCCTAGCTTGTGGGTGTTGGGGGGCCTTGGCAGCCCCCCACCACCACCGTTCCCCTATTTCTCCCCTTTATTCCAGGTTTTCCCTGGTTGCTGGCCCATATGAACTCTATCTTGGTCCTCTGTCTTTCTGCCTTTGTCTCCCTACACTAAGGGAGGGATGCATGGGGTGAAGGGCGAGCCAAAGCAGCACTGGTGTGTGTGTCAACATACACCGGTATTTTTTTTTCCATTGGTCTCCATTTTGAAAACCTTGCGGGGGCTAGTATCCCTGCGTGTACAATATATATAAAAAATAAAAATGGGAGGATGGACTCTCAGTCTGGGAGGAGACCATTTTGCGTGGGGGTACCATATATATTCAAAATAAAAATGAGAGGATGGACTCTCAGACTAGGAAGAGGCCAGTACTTTTTTTCTACATGTTCACTCTTAATGGCTTCTTGGCCTCTTCCTTTCTTCACTGTGTAACTGTGTTTGCTAGTATTCTAGGTTTCTAATTAGTTCCCATATACTGTGACTATTGAGTCCATTCTCTCAATTTAGATTGTTTATTTTCCCCACTTTTTATCCCTTTGTTATTTGTTGAATAAGGAAGTTAGTATGTGAACTGTTCGATAAGGTATTTTGGTGAAAGAGTTCCTCTCTATCG
>PVKC010044306.1:0-11617 GCA_004027635.1 Crocidura indochinensis | reverse complement strand
TGACTGCCCAAACTTTTTGTACATTGTATGACATTGCACAGGATGGATGGAAGAAAAGGGAACCCACAAAAAGGAATTTGTACCTCTAGACAAAGGAGCATGACCAGGTTCTTAGTAGTGAGTAAATACCCACTTTGTCTTTGTTACAGGTGAATTACTTCAGGACACTTGTAAGTATAATTCCTGGTTGAGTTTGCTGTACCAGTAAATTGTGGAATCCTGCAAAGGTTTTGGAGATATGGATATGGTCTTGCTGAGATGATGGCCAATATTTTATTTAAAAAACATTTTATGGAAACTCTGTGATGTACAATGTTATACAAGATTGAGTTTCAAGTGTACAATATTCCAATACCAATCACATCAACCCAGAGTCCACTTCCACTCATCAAGGTTCCCATTTTCCCTGCCACAGCTCAATATATGTCCATGGCAGATATTTTGTTTTCTTTTAGGCACTGTTGTTGACCATATTTTTAAGGATAGTTTTATGTATAGCACTTTACCCCCGTTCAGCACTTCCAACTTTAGTGGCCAATTTATTCCACCATTATTGCTGTGCTCTCCTCCCAATCACATCCCCTGACTTGGCAAGCTCCATTCTATTATTTTTAATAAATTCTTACTATTTTAATATAAATTATTTGTTTTCTTTGTGCCACACACAGCAGTACTTTGGGATTCTTTCTGACTTTGTGCTAAAAAAATATCATTCCTGGCAGTGCTTGTGGGCACCATAATGCTGGCCTGAATTAAACCAGGACAGCCACATGCAACATGAATACCTAACATATATTATCTCAGAGGCCAAATATAACTAATTTCGAAGGTACTAAGGGTCTCCCTTATACAACTGCATTTTATGACAGTAACATCTTAAAGATACTTGTATTAGATTCATAAGTAACTTACTCATGGTCATTCAATTAGCAATCATTACTAACATTATAACTGCTCTTGAAAAGAGTTCCCTGAAGAGATATCAACAAACTTTTTAGAATAGTCCATGGCTATTAGATGATGATATATATTAGATGCCACTGATGATAAACTCGACCTCCAAGCTTTTACTATTTCCTAATTCTCTGAAAAGGAGGGTGTTCTGAGTTACAGATTGGCAATACATATTTTATAATATTGAGTGTCAACCATGTAGCCATGAGGCTTCTGAAATGTCAGTAAGGTCAGTTTTCTTCTAGCAGTAAAAATTTTAAATTAACATATGCATTTGAAAACTTGTTTCGAAGGGTTAAGCAGAAAGTGTAAAATAGCATTTCTCCAGAGTGGCTCATATGCTCCCCTGTAAGCCCACAGGATATTCTAAAAGGGTTAAGGTGAAAATTCCATAATTAATAGAACAAGGTATGAAACTAAGGGGCTAAGCAATGGAACAGAAAACAACATCATAAAGGGCAATGATTAGAAAACATCTTAGAATCACTGGTTTCAGAGCTGGAGCACATACTTTGTCAGAGAATCAGATTCATTCTCAAACCTTACATGGTTCCCTAAGGATACCAGTAGGAGAGGCCCTAAGTACCTTGCTGGTATGATTCCCAAACTAATAAAAAAAAGTAATAAAACACTTCTGTCAACAAATACACTACAACAAATATACAAATATTACAGTCAATAAAATAAATATTCTGACTATTTTCATTTTGATCACTAATAGTGAACTATATAACATATATGTTAGAAACTTTATTTCATTACAGTTTAATACATGCATTAATATAGTTAATTAATACATACATTAATATAGTTCTAATTACATGGCCTTAAATTTTGAACAAGTTAAAACAATGGAAGGTTTAAATATGTTTCTTCCCATGAAAGTCATTATTACATAAAACTTATTTTTTTGGCGGGGAGGGGATGTCACATCGAGCAGCTCTCAGGGGTTACTCCAAGCTCTGTACTCAGAAATCTCTTCTGGCAGGCACAGGGGACCATGTGAAATGCCAGAATTCAAACCACCGTCGGACCTGGATTGGCTGCGTGCGAGCACAGCAAATGCCCTACCGCTGTGCTATCTCTCCGGCCTCGATTTCATAAAACTTTTTAAACTGTGATAAATTTATGAAATTAGGAATAAAGTATAGAAATTATGGTATAAGCAAGTTTGGGTTCATAGACTACAGAGGTCAGGAGTTGTTCCTAGCTCTGTGCTCGGGAAAACTCACGGTACCAGAAATCTTCAAACTTTTTAAACAGGGGGCCAATTCACTGTCCCTCAGATAGTTGGAGGCCGGACTATAGTAAAAACAAAAACTACGAACAAATTCCTATACACACTACATATCTCTTATGTTGAAGTGAAGAAACAAAATGGGAATACAGTATGTGGCCCGCTGTTTGAGGACCACTGCGTGTCTGCACACAAAGAAAATGCTCAGTTTGTTGACTTCTTTCTCTGTCCCTAAACAGCTTTGAGTTAGATTTCTTCTCATTTTCTTTTTCTTGTTTTGTTTTGATTTGAGGACTAGAGGTCCACACCTGACTCTTATCAGGAATCGATCCTGGCAGTGCTTCAGGGATTGCATGCAGTACCAAGATTCCAGTGAGTGATGCACCACAGCCACATGCTAGGCACACTTCTGAATATATGCATGCATTATCTATCTAGTTCCTTAGAATTTATGAATTATAATATATGTACATAAATAAAGCAGATGAAATTGTTGTTTAGAATATGTTTTATATTTTATAATGCTAAACTAAATAAGATGCTAAAGCAATGTTGAAAATAAAGTCAACTTTTCAAGTATGTAAAAGATAGATTTTCACTAAATTTTTAATGCTATTACAGTGTTTATGTTTAACAATAGACATTACTATTTACTAGCAAGCTATGTGTCAATTGTATAATGCAAATAAGTATTTATTAAATGCTCTTTTTTCTTTTAAAATTAAACTTACTGATGCTCTTAAATCATACAGAAAAATTTTATTTCAAAAGATTAACTTAGTTTGCATACAAGAAATTGAGGAGCCAAACATTCAAGACTCATAAAAGAAAATATTTTTATTTAGAAAATATAATATGTGATATCTAATAATTCTAAATCTTACTGTTGGAAAGAATATACTGCAGATATTAATGATAAAAACTTCAATGGAGTAGGTAATGATTGTATTTGTATCACTAACTTCAGCTATCATATAAACTAACATGCATATTAAAGCCTAAACATATAGTTAAATGTCATTAAAATATGTAATGTAGATATAAGCAAAGTTCAATGTTTAATTGTTTTTTATGATGGAAGTAAAATGCTAATAGGTAAAACAGACATATTTTTAGAGCTTAAGAAACTGAAGCATTGGGTCTGGAGCGGTGGTGTATGCCTTGCACGAGCTAGCCTAGGATGGACTGTAGTTTGATCCCCTGGCGTCCCCATTGGTCCCCCAAACCAGGAGTATTCCCTGAGTGTTACCACAGGTGTGGCCCCAAAACAAAATAAAAAAATAAGCAAACAAAAATAAAATAATCTGTGTTAATAACAGATAGAATAATAAATGTATATGGTAAAATTAAAAATAAATGTTATAAATCTAACATTAAGAAGAGAGACATTCCAAATATTAAGCAGGAAATATTAGATGAAAATACAAATAATAAAATATAACTAAAAGGATTCAAATAAATGCATCTTTACAAAGAATATAGCAGTGACATTTTTGACATGTCTAACAGAAAAGACTATTATTTTATATTATATAATTTTCAGCATCTTTTTGAGCAGACCATTTGGACAATGATTGATGCTAATTTTTCATCAATTGCTTCAAATAATAATGATAAACAAACTATGCGAGTTTCTTTGTGACATGAAAATCCTTCACAAATTAAGTTGTCATCTCAGCTGCTAGAAATGTATAAATAAAAAAAAATACTTAGGACCTTAATGGAGGCATCTGCCATGTTTACCTTCAGCCAGCTCCATAAACTAACTGTATTCTGCAAAGATACATATACCAAGTGGTTAAAACTTATGGGTTCAGCAATCACACAGCTACAAATGACAATTTTTGGAAAGACGTTGGGCCAGGTTCCAGCCTTGCTGTAGCCACACCAGTTGAACCCGTCACTATGCCAATGGTCCAGCTTCACAACTCAGCCATGGAGCTCTGCACAGATGCCAAAGACCAATACTTCGAGTATGCTGGTATTTGGGTTGAGACCCCAGGAATTTTTTGAGTGAATGCATGTATCCTACCTACCCCCTGCCTTCTGGAATCTATGGTAGTCAAATCTTTACCCCATCAAAGCCACAGTATCATATATACAGCTTGGAATTCCTGGGCTGCTCAAAGTTTTTCAATACTGACATCACACACATTAGGAACATATCAGAAACGATGAAATTATACATAAAATCAACTATCAACAAATTACCACAGAATTAAGAAATAACTGATTCTCATTGAGATGCATTAATTATCAAACATTTTCTTATTCTGTACTTTTTAAATGATATAATTACTAAATACCTATAAATAAGAAATATATATTATTTTGTGCCTGTTACTGGGGTATGCTTGGGAATGAGTGTGTTAATCTGAATACAGTGGTGGAGGGAATTTTATATTAGTGGTGTGACTGGACTGGGAATAAATGTATTATGAGAAAGTATGTATTATTTTGTCTTTAAAAATGTAATTATATATACTATTGGAGCTATACAATAAGAAAAGGGTAAGAAAAATGATTGGTTTGAGTTTCAAATAGTGACCAGCAAAATCTGTTCAGTGCCCTAAGTAAGAAGAAATATGCTGAAGAGAGAGAGGAAAAAAAACTATGCTCATATGGTTTGGCCAGAATTTGATAGAAAAATAATATATAGGGGCCTGGGAGATAGCATGGAGTAAGGCGTTTGCCTTTCATGCAAAAGGTCATCGGTTCGAATCCTGATGCCCCAGATGGTCCCCCGTGCCTGTCAGGAGCAATTTCTGAGCATGGAGCCAGGAGTAACCCCTGAGCACTGCAGGGTGTGACCCCCCCCCCCAAAAAAAGAAAAAGAATATATAAAAAAAAAGTCAATATACAAAGTTTTAGAATAGTAGGAATGGGCTAAGACACAAAAAGCTAAAGAAAAAATAATGATAAAATATTGGAATAATGAGAACATATCCCAGCAAATGATGCTGGTTAGCACCATCTTGTGGAAAGATTTGGGGGGAAGTGTTTTAAGAAAAATAATGATGTTTTAAGCAGATTTGCAGTTTCTTCTCCAAACATGTGGTTTCAATGTCTACCTAAAATGCATCACTTTGGAGAGTGTTAGAAGTACAGAAATTCAACTTCTACCCTCATCCACCTGAACCCATTCTCTGATCCAGTTAATCAGGATTCACAATTTAAGATGATAAAGAATTTGAAATTGAAGTCTAAGAAGTATTCTTCTATTGAGCTTCTAAAAAGTGTAACTGACATTGACCAATTCAAGGTGGACAAAATAATCCTAGAGTTATGTGTCTTAATGGTTTTACGTGTGCTCCATATTGGCTTTATGTCAGTGAGTCAATCAACACCAGACTGAGACAGAAATATCTAGGTTAGTGTCCTGAGTTTCACTAGTTCCAAACAATCTAAGCAATTGATGCAAACCAAGGGATCTCCAGAATTGTACAGCATCCCAAGTTAGTGAAGCTGTGATGTATCAATAATGAAAACTTCTTGACCTTAAAATGATAATACAGACTATTTTAAGACTACTTACCAAGAAAAGAGCACACACTTATGCAAATTAAAATGTTTTTGAATTTTCTTTGTAAGACATAAAGGTTAATAGAGCATTTTCTTTAAAGTCAAGAAAAATGCTATTAATACATTTAAAATGATCACATGAATAAATATGTTAGTATATTAATTTGCTACTGTTTCTTGGTTCTAAATAGAAATATTATCCTATTAATGTTTAATGCTCTATGAAAGAAAATAATTCACAACTAAGCAGTTTAATTTCTCATTTTCTGCTTACGAGTTTTAAGTAGGATTTTACATATTATAATAAAAGATTTTGTCAGAATTCCTTATTTCCTGGGGATTTAGCAAAAGATAATAAATACATTTACCCAAAGGTTTCAAACTCTAATAACCATTTAAAAAAAAAAGTGTTTTAGTCCACCCACCATATTCATTAAAGAGAAGTCCCCATACTGAGAATCCAAAAGTCAATTCAAGTACATTATTCTCTATCAATCACACCCAATGAGCCAATCTTAAGAATCAGATTTAAATATGTATAAATACTGCAAGATAATGGTATTACATTATTATATTTTAAACATCCTTTCCTCTTTTGAAGACATACTGATCTGGGAATTTGCCAGTAGAAATTTACAGAAAAACTAATTGTATTGTAAATGTACCTCCTATATAATGCCATAAATGAAAATAATTTTTCAACCTACATACAAGAATAAAGTTTATCTTAAATTAAAAGGCTAAATTTATAAAGATGAAAAAAGCTAAATTTGTAACGATAAAAACATTTGATGCTAACTTTAAATCAGAATAAAAAAAATGTTCTGTAAAATGTGGCCAACACAGGCAGAGTATGAAGCATGGCATTGAAGTATAACAGTTGTTAAAAACTCATTTAGAAACTGTAGTAATTACTGTTATTTATTATTGTTACTAAAAGAGCAAATGGTTGATGTTAAACTTTAAATGTTACATAAACTAATAAACACATCAAAATTACCTTTCAGAATAATGCATTTTTGATTACTTGCAGATCATAATTGAGAATTCTTAATATACATATGTACATTAAGTAAAAGTTTATTATATTTATAAGTAAAAATGGTTTATGAGGGATCAGAGAGATATGGCAATGGGTTCACAACATAAATGTTGAACGCCAAGTTTGATCTCCTGCATAAAACCCAGACCACAGTTAGGAGCAAGTTCTGAGCAAAATAAGGATAAAACCTTGAACACTTACAGGGGCCCCTAGTAAAAGCAAAAGTAAATTAATTAGTAAAAGTACGTTAAATCTATAATGTATTTTTCAGAATAAATTTATATTTTGACAGATAGTTCAAGTAATATATATGAAATTGCATCAGATGATCTGAAAATATAGTACATGGTAATTCATGTCTTTCCATGTGCTTCCCTTATATATAGTCAAACCTAATTTAATACCTGGCACCAAAATCATTCTGAGAACCATCTCATAAGACAGAATCAGGAATAATGCCTGAGTAGTACAGAAATGAATCAATCTGCCTAACCTCATTTGTATAAGCTAATCACAATCCATTTACTAATAAACCTTGGTTAATTATTATCATTCTCATATTATGATTAAGTATCCATGTAAAAAGTATTTTTGTTGAATTTCTTGGTTCAAGCTATAACTGACAAAAGATGAATAAAAATAGTTTTCAATTTATCTAGAAAAATTGAATAATTAAAAAATATATAAATATATTGCATAAGAAATAATCTAGTAGTTCCAGATATTAAACAGCTAATTATGAAAGCATATGGGTCTAGAAGGATTGTACAGTGGGCAGGATATTTATCTTGCACATGGCTAACCTGTATTCAAAACCTATTACCATCTATTCCTGGTACCCAGACACTGCCAGTAGTAATCGAGAGTGCAGAGACAGGACACTTTAACATTGCTTGATATGGACCCGAAAACAAAACAAAAGACAAAATAAAATCAGAGAAATTTGATGGAAGATTACCAAGAATAGTCCAGTCATAATTTCTTTGTAAAGCTATTAAAGTGCCCCTTTAGAGACAACTCAAAAACTAGCTAGCACATTTTTCCTGTCAGTAACCCTGGTATATTCCCTGGTATTTCATTTTACCATAAGCATTCCTGGGAGTGAGCCCCAAGCTCTATATGAAAGTAGTCTCAGGATTTATTCAAAAAGACAAAATAAAGAAACAAAATATATTTTTGGAATACAAAACCTAAATAGCCCTCTTCAGCATTAAACAGATTAGACAAGCTACCATGGAGATAATACAGTAAAATATCACGTGTGATTCTGCGAAATAGTACAGAGCAGAGATTATTTGCCTTGTATAGGGACTGGCATAGGTTTTACAAAAAAAAAAGTCTTAATTTAAAGAGGGAGGGAGAATGATAGGTGGTGTCTCTCTGGAAAGCTCCTTCCTCTCCTTTACGTGGGTTCTACCCTTTTCCTTTACTATCCTATATGGATCAACTAAAACACAGTTTTTTTGTTTGTTTGTTTGTTTTTTGTTTTTTTTTGTTTTTTTTTTTGTCTTTTTTTTTTTTACTTAGAACTCTCATGCTAGTTTCTATGGTTGTGTGAGTAGGGGAAAGTTCAGTGACCTAAAGATAAGGCTCAGGAATTAATTTTTCACTTTGTGTTCAGGTATTACTCTTAGCCAGGTTAAGGGGTTTTTAGAGAGCTCAAGGGATCAAATCTGATAGGCCATGGTCAATTTCCCTATTCACTATGCAGCCTTTTGGTCCCTCACAAATCATATAGGTCAATGATGTAGCATTTATATTTTCTTAAATTATATGCTTTCAAATTTGTCCCCAAAGTAAAAAGAAATACTTTTTTCATTTTACATTAGTTTGTATGTAGTTCTATAAGGTTTTCATAGGATAATTTTTTTACCATGTATTTTATTTTCTATTGTATGTTTCTGAGTAAAAATAGTTTCTTTCATGCAACAAATATATAGAAAATATAATTTCTCTCCAATAACCCACACAGTAATTAATAGTATGAAGGCTAGAAGATAGATTTTTTTCTTAAATTGTCCCATATAATGGATTGCCAGTGTTTATATCACAAAGGAATATTCATACAAATCACACTATCATAGAGAACATGGGAATTCTCCCTTCAAAATATTATAATCTTATTAATCAATATGGTACAATGGCCTTTGTTGAAAACATAATAAATGAAAAGGAATAAACTAATAGCATTGACAATGTGTATAAAATAATAATGTAAGGAAATTAATCTTTCACAACTTGTGCTCCCTCAATTACTGTGATCCTGCATGTTATAATCAATTCTAAAGGTTTATTCTATAATGATATGACAACTTCTTTCTAAGTCATTACTCAGGGGTGTCCAAATTAAAAATGCTCTTGATTATCTTTTTAATGAGATGTAAAATAATAAGTTCCTGTCTTCACAAGTAGTAAACTTCAAGCAATAGTTAACACTCAACCCAAACATAATATACTCAAGCAATGCTGGATGTGTGGGTAGCTTCAAATTTATGTTGAGAACTTGTGAAGCAAAACAGAGAGAACTATTTCATCTATGCCACCTGAAATATAAAGGAGATAAGGATTAATGCCTAACACTTTCCTGATAAAATATTAAAAAGTCAAAGAATGAATCTATAAAACTGAAAAAAATCCCTGTGCTGATAACAGGCCTCAATATAATGACTTAGGAAAGTTCTTTGAGTGTAGTGATACCAAGGAAAACATTGGAGTTGAAAAGTTCTTGAAAGATTAGGTCCAGAGATTTTACATGTTAATCAAAATTAATCTAGTAATAAGCAGTTATAATGATTATGACTTAACAGCTGAGGAATGCCTCTTAATTTTTTTTCAAGAGCTGAAAATTAAAAGATAAGTAAATATATTTACATATGAAAACAGAGTTGCAATTCCTTTGTAGAACTATGTCATAATTAGAAGCTATCTGTGATTCTTCTTAATAATTTGGTTTATGTGAGCCACACATGTGTGTGCTCATGGCTTACTCTCGGCACTACACTTAGGAATCACTCAAGGGCAGCTAGGGGGAACATATGGGGTTTCAGTTATCAAACCTGGTTGAAAATAAACAACGAAAGCACAATATATTCTGTACAATTGTTTTCTCCTTCTTATTGATGTAAAATATGCTATAAATAGGATGATTATTTTGGACAGAAAAGTATTTTCATGTTTATATGATGAGTGAATGTTACAAATATGTTTAATAGAACAGTGACATACTACACACTAAGAAAGTGGAAACTTTTCTGTGACACAGAGCTTGGGATATCTTAAAAGAGAGACAAGATTTACAGATCTTAGAATATATCTATTTAAAATGGACACTAAAAAGCCTATAAAAACTTTTGTCTGCATTTGTTGCTTTAAAGTGATGTTTAGGAAAATTGCTTGTGATACAAATAGAAAAAATTTTATTTCTTTGATTTGGAAATATGTGCTGAAGACCTGCTTATGATATGCAGATAATAATTGAAGTATAGACCACTATATTCAAGATTATGCTTTCTTTGGGAGATTTATGCAGTTCCATTCTATAAAGGAAGAAAAGTAAAAAGGAATCAAAACATTTTTGTAGTTAGTAAAATATGCTATTTTACACAGAATTTGGAGGGTATATTCTTCCAGACATTCCTTGCATCTTATTGGATCTGAATAGTAAGTTGATAAAGATATTACTAGGAGAAAAGATGCAAACTAATTAAATATAAATTTGTGTGGTCAAGGTGCCCACAGAAATAATTAGACACAAAGAAAAGTTGAATCTCTGTGTTTTTCTTCTAGGTTGACATAGAATGAAATGCCACAAAAAATATTAGAGTATAGTGTTAGTAATATAGACTAGAAAAAGAGCTGCAAAAGTAACTTGTTAGTAATCTTTTTAATATTTACTAATTAGTTTATTGATTTGTGGAATGAATCTGTATGTTCTCAGATCTTACTCCTAGCTCTAAGCTAAGAGCTCACATCTGGAACTGCTTGGGGGACCTTGTCAGGGATTGAACTAAGGTTGACTGGATGGGAGACAAGCCCCCACTAGTTTTACTATCTCTCTGACCCATCCCTTTATGTTTTAAAAATGTGAATGTAAGGGATAAAGATATCCCTTATTCTGTATTCTCTAAGAAGAGCATATCACTTATTCTGTATTCTATAAGAATATAGTGATTGGGACTGGAGCAAAAGCACAGCCATAGGGTGTTTGTGTTGCACGTGGCCGACCCAGGACGGACCTGGGTTTGATCCCTGGCGTCCCGTATGGTCCCTAGAGACAGGAGCTATTTCTGAGCACAGAGCCAGGAATAACCCCTGAGCATCACTGGGTGTGGCACCCAAACAAAAGAAAAACAAACAAAAAGAATGTAATGGATAAAGATATCCCTTGTTCTGAATTTTTTTTGTTTTGTTTTTGTTTTTTTGTTTTTTTTTTGGGGGGGGTCACTTCCGGCAGTGCTCAGGGGTTACTCCTGGCTCCATGCTCAGAAATTGCTCCTGGCAGGCACGGGGGACCATATGGGGCACCGGGATTCGAACCAATGACCATTTGCATGAAAGGCAAACGCCTTACCTCCATGCTATCTCCCGGGGTCCCCCTTGTTCTGAATTTTATCAGAACATCTACCACATAAAAATTTTTTGTGAGCTTCTTAATTGGGAAAAATTCAGTGAGTTTGCGTCTATTTTCACAGTCCTTCAGCACAAAGTAGTCAATGTGACAAAGCGCTATACTTTGGATAATATATATTCATATATATATGATATATATATCCACAAAGATAGTGGACTTTTATATATATATATATCTTTCATATATATATATGAAAGTCCACTATATATATCATATATATGATATATATATC
>PVKC010044305.1:0-11602 GCA_004027635.1 Crocidura indochinensis | reverse complement strand
GTTTCAGTTCTACATCTGGGATCGGGGATTAGAGAATAGACAGTATCCGATCTCGTGGAGACTGAGTTGTATCCACATGACATATGTCCATGATGGTAGGCACCCTTGTGTAAAAAGTGTGAGTTTTTATCTATAGAAGATAAGATCTTCTGTCTGAGTCCATGATTTCCCCTTATTTACTATGCCTATATAAAAACGTTTGGTGTCCTTTTGTATTGCTGGTGCTATTCCGAGTAAGGATGACAGGCTACACATACAGTACCTGTAGGCAAGATGTTTCTTGGTTTTTGTACCCGGGAGCACCCAAGCTGAGAATATGCATATATAAAAAATAGAGCAAATAGATGTAACTGAGCTAAAAAATTAAAAAAGAAGAAAAAAGAGATAAATTGAGGGGAAAAAAAGGAAAAGAAAGGTATTTGAAAAAAGAAAGTGATAGGGGAGGCTATTTGTCACTGTTTCCTGTGAAATGCAGAAGCTTCACAGTTTAGTATTGTCCCATTTGTTTATATTTGCTTCTACTTGCTAGGATGACAGTGTTTCTTCCTTGAAGATGCCTTTGCCTTCAGTTCCAACGCCATGGAATGATTTGCCTATGCTTTTTCTATATAACTTATAGTTGCAGGTCTGATACAAAGGTCTTTAAATCATTTTGATTTGACCTTTATGCATTATGTTAGAGAGAGAACTGAGTTTGCTTTTTTGCATGCGTTTAAGGAGTTTTCCCAATACCATGGTGAAGAGACTTACATTTATAGTCAGTAAAATCAGTCTTGCCAAAAGTGGACAAACTGCAATATACTATTTATATAAAATTTCTAGAAAGGAGGGCTGGAGTAATAGCATAATTGTAGGGTGTTTGCCTTGCATGCTGTCGACCTGGATGAACCCGGGTTAAATCTCCAGCATCTCTTATGGTCCCCAGAACCTGCCAGGAATGATTTCTGAGCATAGAGTCAGAAGTAACCCCTGAGCACTGCTGAATGTGGACTAAAAACAAAACAAAACAAAACAAAATGCAAGAAAGGAAAAGATTAATGTAAAAGTAAGTATTCTGTAGCTGAGAGACAAAGAGTATGTTGAGAGACAAAGAGGGAGTTTTTACTTGTAGTTATAATACTATAGTTATAGCTATAATAGTAGATTATAGCTCTACTTGTGATAATTTGTATTTACAATTGTATGCATACAGTTGTTAAATGTTTTTGGTTTTATAAGGTGCTAAATTTATTGTTTTATATGTTTATAGAGTTACCAGCATCTGAATTTCAGAACTGTTAGTATATAATCCATAAAATATGACCAAAAGCCACATAGGCATTGAGATGTTTTTGCATAGTTTTCACAACAAATATGTACATCATAAGCTACATGCATAAAAATGTTCTAATTATATATTGATAAAGCTGTTATTCATATAACAGAGGTAACATATGTGCTTTCACTTTCCTTTAAATAAGGAAATCTTATTCTTTTACAAAGTTATTGTGAGCTAAATGAGGGAAGGAAACACAAGAGGAAGTCAAATATTGCTTAAAGGGACTAAATGCATTTATTTTTGTTCTTCCTAATTTTCTGACCTTACAATGTCCGGAAGTGACAGAATTAATGGTAAAATAAAAAATCATGTCATACACATTCAAAGTATCTCAAAAAAAAATAGAAATATTTCAAGTAAAGTGTTACCCATGAATTTAAGGGGCACAACAGATCACAGGGGAGAAAGCTTTGTTGGAATACAAGAAAAATCATCACATGACCTCAATTGTACTCAGAAAATTCACAAACCATAAAAAGAAATAAAATATACAAGTCAATGCCTATTAACATAACAGCTGAGAATGCTAAGCAACACAAAAAAAGTTATTAATGTTTCAGATAGAATATAGTTAAAATGGCAGGAAGAGTTTGAATTTCTGAATTCTCTCTTTGAAGTGAAGAGAATTGAAACACAAAGATGGCTCTGTCTTGTGCTTGCATAAGTGCTTGTGACATAGGAAAAAGGGTCTGGATTTTGTTTGTAGTACATAGTGAGGACAAAGGCGCAGACAATGAATATGATACATAAGGAGAACAATCACATTTGAAATTAATAACATCCTTGACATACTTCCATACCAGTTCTCATCAAATGTTTTAGATATAACATAGATAAGAAAAGTGAGGTCTTCTGAGCTCAAGTACATTGTCCAAAATCACATAATAATCTTCCACATGTTTTATTTTGTTTTGATTTGGGGCCACATCTGGCAATAGCTCAGGACTTACTCCAGCTAGCAAATCACTTTTGATAGGGCTCCAGGAACTTATGGAATGTCAGGATAAAATTTGGGTCAGGATAAAATTTTGTGTAAGGCAAGCATCCTACCCCTGTAATGTCACTCCAATCTCAGGCCCAGAATCTTTTGTTTCCAAATATAGATATTATGGATCCAATGTAGCTATTTCTACAGTGAAAGAAAGCACTTAGAGGAAGCCAACAATTAGATCAACAGAGATTATATGAGGAGACATCTGCCTTTAATTTTAATTGACAGCTAACCTGATAGAATTAAAAGGCCCATGTTAGAGAAAAAGAAGGGCAGGACAGGGACAGTCAACACCAAGGAAAAATCTATAGTGCAAAAAGCATTGCTCTCTAAACAGAAACTGTTGCTTTATTATAAGTAAGGGCACATTCTCCACTGATGTAAATTAATTCTGTTTAGCTGAGGGTGACATTTTTAAAGTCTTGAAAAAGGAAGCTTATAAGATATTTTATTAAAACTGTTACCACGATACACATGATTCTCTTTCCACATATGATCTTGGTAAAAAAAAAAGCATAATATAATTTTAAATATCAAGGCTTCTTTTCCATGTGTATTGCCATTTAAAATTCTTTTCTCTGAGAATAACCAGGGGAATTGAATTATCATGTTATTACATTCTGAAAATTAAGACAACATCAACAATGATCACAGATCCAGAAGTATGACCTCCTATTTATTAGAAACCAACACAGTAGGGAGTGTTCTTTTTATCACTAAAATGCAACTACAAACAAATTTGTAATCATGGTGCTTAAATAAAGATGTTTTAAAAAAGAAACGAACAAAGTACAATGTGCTAGATACATCATATTAAGATATATTTTTTGTTGCTTAGAATTTGTAAAGGGAACTTAAGGTGGTAAGGTGTAACAAAGCAATGAATGACTTTCTAAATCATTGACTAGCCAATCAAAAAGAAGGAACTATTTTTTTTTATTTTAAAGGACTGAGTAATACCAAAAATTTCAAGTTTTCTCACTAATTCTTTATCCTGATTTACATAATCCAAATAAATCTGGTCATCAGTCTCAATCTAAATCAGAATTCAACAGCCACAATGCACATAACCACTTTAGGAAAGACTGCTTCAAAAGACATTGC
This sequence comes from Crocidura indochinensis, assembly GCA_004027635.1. Classification (NCBI taxonomy): domain Eukaryota; kingdom Metazoa; phylum Chordata; class Mammalia; order Eulipotyphla; family Soricidae; genus Crocidura; species Crocidura indochinensis. Next base: position 8,189 of record PVKC010044305.1, on the reverse strand, counting down.
TTTTGATTAGCTTATTATGTAAAAAAATCATGGTAATTTCTTAATAAAGTTATGGAAACAGGCCACAATATTAATTGTATTGCAAATATAATATTTAATTAAAGATGCATTATGCTATTAGAATTTAGCATCTGGCACTAGGGCTTTGGAGACCATGTAGAATAACATCATAAAAATAGGCACCATAAATTCCCTCATGTGTTACAGTCCTTAGGAGAGTAAGCATTCTATAGAAAACCATTTAAGGTCCCCCCACTTTTTTATAACTAGTAGGAAGAAAAAATAAGGGGAGAATTTCATCATTAAGAATCACACATTGGGGCCGGAACGATAGCACAGAGAGAGGGCATTTGCCTTGCACGAGGCTGAAGTGGGATGAAGCCGGGTCGGTCCCGGATTCCATATGGTCTACCCTGAGCCTGCCAGGAGCAATTGCAGAGAGCAGAGCCAGAAGTAATCACTGAGTGCTGCTGGGTGTGGCCCCAAAAACAAAAAATTAAAAAGAAAAAAGAAAAGAAAAAAAAGTCATTTTTTACATGCTGGGGGGTCCATTTTCTTAGGTTAAAAACATATTCCCATAAAGTTGCATTATTGAAATCATTGCACACACAATTGTTTGCACTATTCTTGTACTATTTTTTTTAACAATAGTAGCAACTCTAATGACTTTTATTAGTTTAACAGCAAGTTTTCTTATGCATACTTTCCAAAGTTTCCTGCATTCCCTTCTAATATCAATTAAACTTAGTCAATGGTGGACTAATGAGACCTACTTAGTTGTGATTCATAATTTGCTGTACTTGTACTGTTCCCTGCAGGGCTTTTTTCTCCTGCTAAACCACAATCATATCTCATTACTGTTGCTTCAGGACTATTTTCTGCTCTAAATTTTGCCACTGGCATTTAGTTAAGAAAAAGACTTTTCCATAATATCTATAGTAGCATTTCCTTTTAAAAATGTCAAATCAAAGTGTTCCTGACTTATAAATACTGCAGTGAAATTAGAACAGCTAATGTCAACAACAATAGAAATGACAACAACAACAACAGCAGAAAAGGTGTTATTTTCTTTTTCTGATTTAAGTTATTCCATGTTGCTATAAAAACAGAGACAAGGCTGTATCCAATCACTCGTTTAGAAACTACTTGGCTCTCCTTAAATGTGCAATGTAAACCACATATTATCCTGTTCCCCTCCCCAAGAAGGCATCCTCCTAAACACTGTACTCATTTATTACAAGATATAGTCAGTAACTATAAGGTAGACCGATTTTTAGATGAAAGGAGAAACTGTTCAACATTGTTATTAAATGTATATCCTCTCTATTGATAAACATATGAAAATTAAAATGCAAGTAACGTGTTTTAGGTATGTACATATATATATATATATTTCACACACAGTGAAGTAACAGAAAATATCTTGGCAGTTCAGATATTCAAAAAGATGCATTTGCATGCTCTCTTTATGAAAATCCATATAAACATACAGTAATAGCTGGCAGATTTTCAGTTGTAGGCTGTTTTGACATTTTTAATTTTCAGGTGTTAAAATGTAAATTTGTAGCTCAGGAGCAAAACCTGTAAGTATGTCTAAACTTTAGGACCAAAAGCAGAATGGCAAGGGCTTTGATTGAAGGAATAAGTGTTAAGGTACATGCTTTGTATGCGGATGCCTTCTGTGCATCATGTACCTACCTCAGTGTTCCCTAGCAACACTGGGACCTGAAAGTCCTACACCAAGCACCACTCAGGTGGCCACACTCATCATTGGCATGGCAAAGAACAAGCAGCAGAGAATTCTCTGACTCTGTTGAACTCCTGGATATTTGAAGAAAGAAAGCTGATCCACTCATCTATTCGAGTACATTAGGAGGCATTTTTCTGTCCTGTTGCTACTCTACTTTAGACAGTGCTTTTAGAGTTAATAAAATATAATTCTCTTATGGCTCCATTCAGTTACCAAGGAAATATATTAGTCAAACTCAGAAATAAGTTAAAAAATTCGGATGGGAAGGAAAAATAAAGCAACTTGTCATATGCAAACATTAAATGGGAAAGTGTAGCAGCACCACAATATAAAATAGGCCAAAGAAAGCATTTTAACGACCCATGAGCTTGTTTTATTATAGGCATTAAAATGCTAAAGACAGCAAGTTCAATAAATTTTTACATGTTCATCTACCTTTCTGAGGGTTCTGAATTCTCTTACTGACTCACTGAATATTGCAGAATTATTTAAAAGTTGAAGTATTTTGTGTAGTTTGTTAGTCTATTAAAAGGTGGGGTTCTCGGGTCCGGGAGATAGCATGGAGGTAAGGCGTTTGCCTTTCATGCCAAAGGTCATTGGTTCGAATCCCGGTGCCCCATATGGTCCCCCGTGCCTGCCAGGAGCAATTTCTGAGCATGGAGCCAGGAGTAACCCCTGAGCACTGCCGGGTGTGACCCAAAAACCAAAAAAAAAAAAAACAAAAGGTGGGGTTCTCAGAGAAAACATAAAATATCATTATATCTGGTAGGGTTCAATGGAAAAGCGAGGTCCCTCTGGGTATTTTAAAAAACATTTTCTAAAAACTTAAGACAATCAAGTTCTATTTTCATAATGCCAACAAACTTTCTTTCAGTTTTTTTAGACACTGTAGAAATGAATGGAATTTTTCAAGGAAGTAAAATTAATATCTCAGAATGAATTTAGACCATTCTCCACCTCCTTTAATGTTATAAAAAGAAGCTGAATGAAGAGGTCTCTGGATTGAAATAATAATGATGTGCAAAATATTAAAATCTAAAATTTAAATATAGAAGCATGAAACAATAAAAATGAACAGATATAGATGTGAATAACTTGCACATGAAACAAGAGAATAAACTATACCAATAATATCATGTGAGTAGAAAATAATTTTTCTTGGTTATAACCAAATTGTCACACACAAAAGTAAAAATAAAAGAAAATAATCATGAGTCTATTTTTTCTAGACTAAAACTGGAAGAACATTACATTTTAAAGACAAAATTCTATTTAATTTTTCTGTAATCAGAGAATCTTCTTTGTCATTTTTAACAGCAGATTAATCATTTCTGCAACCTACAGAAAAAGTTTTCTGGAAAGCATAGCCTGCAAGTGTAAATGACGGTATTACTTTTCCTGCAGTTCAGCCGCCTACAAATTCTCTCTCATCCATGCATGACTCAGCATGAGGTAAAAGGATCTAATGGAAAGGGCCCCATTTCCTTTGAAAACTGATGAACTTTCAGCATGCAGAATTGTTAAAAAAAAATTACCCCCCATCTTGATAGAAAATTAAGAAAAACTTCATAAATACAAACATTTTACCAAGTAATGTTAAAAGAAGTTTTGTAATTTGACCCTATCCAAGGTTTACCAATATAATATACGCAGGATATAGTATCTGTGTATGTATACATTATAGAACTGGGGACAAAACGTTGCTCCACTGAAAACAAGAGTTCAAGTAGAAATATAGAAAACAAAGAACTTTGTGGTCAATATAAGAGGTTTTCCCTCCTGGTAGTAAAATGCCACTTGATTTGATAGTAAATACAAAACAACTTTATATATGTGATATGGATAATAGGGAACCATTACAGAAACTAGAGAATTTTAGTTTATGAATATAGTTTATGATTTTTTCTCTAGAAGAAAAATGCCATCACTACTGAAAATGTATGCAAACTAGTAACATGGTATCAACAACACATTAATCAAATATTTTCCTACTGTCCATTCTGCATTAGTATAATACAATATTAAGCATTAGACAGCAGATAAAGTTTAGATAATCAAGGCAAGTGGTCATCATCTTTAAAAAACTGTCAATGGTATTATCATGGGTGACAAAAAAGGAGAAGGGAGCAATGAATAAACTTTTTCTTAAAGGAGACAATGGAAAGTGCTGTGAACAGGAAGTTCAAGAAAATAAATTATAGGACAGAGAATTCATAGACTAAGAATTAGTGGAGTATATTGATGACTATTTCTCAAAATAAATGCTATGTATCTTGAGAAAGGGCAGCAGAGTGCTGAGAATGGATAATGTTCAAGGCAAAAAGTAGACCTGCTAAGTAGCGAGTCAATTCCTTTAGTAATCTGAGAGCAGTTGTGGCTAGAATAAAAATGAACAATTAGTCAAAAAAACAAGTAGACATATGAAAATGATAGTTATCACAATTGTCATTTTGATTGTAGAGATGAAACAAAAATGGCTGTCTAAGATCACATGCCTTGAAAATGAATATGAGAGCATTTCCTTTAGTTTTTCCCAAAGCCTAGTTTCTATTGATTTGCTGATAGAAGATGAAAAGGTGTTAGATAATACTACACAGAGTTGTGCATTTTGGAAATGGGTGGACAGTCTGGTAAGAATGTGACTAGGAAAACATTAAGAAGGTATGACTATCTGTATTAGATGTATGTATTAAATATCTGTATTAGAAGTATGTATTAAATGACAGTGTATGTATTAGATCTGTAGTATATGCGTTATGTGTATTAGATAGGTATTAACTGAGAGTGATCTGAAGTTGATTAGAGGCTATGAAGATAGAAGCAAGAAGAATGTATTGTGAATATGTAGGGAATAAAATGACTAGAATAAAAAGGAGGGTGTAGAAATGTCTATTTAAGACATGTTAATCTTTCCATGATATGTTAAAATATGATTGGATAATAATAAATGTAAAAGATCTTAAGAGCGGCACAAATTACTGAATCAGATTTTATATCATTATAGGACTTGCTTGTTGGCATGCACAAAAGTTTTAAACTAAATATCGAAAGTAAAACAATAACAAGCTCTCCATGTGAAAAGGCCAAAACCTATGGGAATGCAGGGGAATGTGTGACTATTCCTAATAGCATATTTGGCTACATAAGTAGAAAGAAAATGAAGGTGGTGTAGTCAAAACCTTAAAAAGACAGCAAGATGGTCTGAATGTGCAACAGGCTTATACAGAGCAGAAAGTGAGTCTCTTGTAGAAGCCAAACTGAAAGTCAGAAGTGGGAGGCATGAGCTAAAATATGGAATAATAGAAATCTAGGATGGATAAAGATACTGGAAAAAACTTAGAATACAGGTGGGGAATAGAAATTAAGTCAACAAATACCAATAATATTTATTAATTGCAGCATAGGCCTCATCTGAATAAGAGATAGCAAAGTCACATTTAAGATTTTTTTCTTCTTTGTTTTAAATTATATTATTGTTGCGTATAATGACAAGTTCCATGGTGTAACCAAGGAAGTGGTGGCAACAAGGAAGATGCTACAAGTCTAAGGACCAAATTGAAATAAAATAAAAAAAAGTAAAAAAGGGGCCGGGTGGTGGCGCTGGAGGTAAGGTGCCTGCCTTGCCTGCACTAGCCTTGGAAGGACCGCGGTTCGATCCCCAGGTGTCACATATGGCCCCCCAAGCCAGGAACGACTTCTGAGCGTATAGCCAGGAGTAACCCCTGAGTATCACAGGGTGTGGCCCCCCCAAAAAAAAGAAAAAGAAAAAAAGGTAAAAGGATAAAAAATACTGCTAAACTCCATGAAAGATATGGTAGAGGTGGGAAGAATTAGTAGAGGCACCTCTGAAAAAAAGTAAACATTTGAATTTATATATTATAAACCAATGCCAAATCAATGAACTCATCTGGAAAAGATAAGAAAATTGAGGTCCAAAACTTACATGAGAGAGTGAGTGATCATTGTTCAACAATGAACACAGCTATAGCCAGAAGACTAATAGACAATGCTCTCAGATTCAAATAAATATATAAATGTATTGCTTAATCATAGTACTTACTTAAAACTATGTTAATAATATTTTTATTTTGTTTTGTTTATGAGCCACACATGTCTGTGGTCAGGCTTATTCCTGGCTTTGTGTTCATTCAAGGATCACAGTTGGCAGCCTCATGGGATCATATGGACTGCTGGGGATTGAACCTGATCTGGCTGCTTGCATGACACACATCTATAACATACAATCGCTCTATCCCTAAACTAAGGTTATGAATGCCAGAGAAACAATAAAGAATTCTGCATTGGTACTTTAGAACTAACATGAAGGGATACTTTGATGCTTCTAATCCCATAACTGAGTGCACCCTCCATGTCCCAACATGGCTGAGAGAGCATGCCTCTCTGGAGACCTTTATTGTATTTTACATCTGATCTCACTTACTTTAAGTTTCTAATGATGATTGGCTCATTTCTTATTTCCTCATACATCATTTCTCCTGACTCTTTTTGACTTTTCATGTTCCTTGTTTAAGTGTCCATGGATTCTCTACCAACATCAATTGATCTTCTGCAGAAAAAGCCAAAGTACTGAAGGTTCTATGTGTCAACATTACTATGATACTTAGTTCTTATTATATAATTCTATTAAATTACTGTGCAAGGTTGAATAATGTCCAAAATCAATTGAGTTTATATTTAGGTATTATCTTATATTACATGAATTTTGTCCTGCCTTGAAATTGAAGATACAGTGCAAAGAAGAAATCTTTAGCAATGAAATTCTACCTTTAGACAAGTGCAAAAGCTTGCCTCAGGGTTTAGGCCTGGACTTCCTAATAGAATTTCTTATGAACACTGAATTGGTTAGCCCTCCTATAATCTCACATAGACTAATTTTTAAAATTGAATCTTTCAATATAGTTTTCCTACTGATTCCATTTTCTGTAAATATCATTAAATAAGTTAATCTTTGACTTTTGCTAGAAAACAATAGGACTGATGTTACCTCAATGACTTTATATTAATTCTTGATGAGTTATCATTTCTCTACAAGAATAACTGTGGCATTCCTTCTAAAGAACAATATTATATTTTAATATGAAAATATTATATAAATGGGGTCTTCAACTTAGACTTCATGTAATAGATAGTGACAGTCCAATCCCAAAACCTAGATCTCAGACATAGAACTGACTCCGTTCTCTGCAACAGCTCCAGGAACTGAACTCCCTCTGCGACATTCTTAATACTGCTCTGACACCAACATGCACCAACTTTGATATGACATCCTGGCAATGAAGAAATGCAGCAACTTGATTTAAGAGCAGGTTGTCTTATCTCATCACCTAATGATAAGATGAAATCAGAAGACACATCAATCATCCTTTGATATGTGGAAAAACAAAATTGCTAACTACAGAAGACTGATTGTGATAGCCATGACTGGGCAAAACTTATCCTGGGACCAATAAAAAAGACCCTAGCCTATGCTTTGGCCTATAATCTGTACAATAACTAAGATCTCTAATTCTAGCAGTCTGACTGAGACAACTGCAACTGAGCAGAACTTCTGGAAACATAATGACTCTATTTTAGGCTTTATCCTAGGATCGGTGCAAGAATGAAGACCACTAACTACAGAAGACTGATTAATAGTAATGGAACAGAACTTCTAGAACTGAAAGAAAGACTCTATCCTAGCAGAAAGTTTCCTTGCACCATAAAAAGACCTAGGGGAAGGAAAAAGAGTATGTATAGAGCCTATAGATATTCCCATGACAATATGCTTTGAGAATGGAAAAACCATGTATCTCTTAGGCCAAGGGAAAATCCCAAAGGAATTCTCTTTCTAATATCCCCATATGCACAGATTACTGCAAAAAAAAAAAAGGAGCCCAAATTTTTTTTTTTTTAATTTTGGGATCATGGATATTGTTTGGTTGTTACCTTTACTGATGTGGTCCTTTTCAGTTTTTTGTTTGATATTTTCTGTCATTATACTGTAGTTCTTTTTTGTTTGTTTGCTTGTTTTCTTATTTTAAAGGGTTTTTATATTTTTTATGTTTTTTCTTCCTTTTTTCCCTTTCTTTTATTAAATTGATATTCATAGCATCTGGATGGACTCCTCCCAATTTTTTATTTGTTTGATTTTTACCTTTTCTTTCTTTTTTTTTTTCTGTTCAAACAGAACCACATAATTTGAACCATCTTATTCTGCCTGATAAATTGAAGGGGGGGGGGTGAATGGTACCAAAATCAAACAGTCATATGAACATTGAGTAGAAATAAAAAAAAAAATGATCAGACTTAAACACCAAATCCAAAGCCACTGAAACAGAATTGATACCCAATCTATAAAAAGCTAGACACAGAGGGGACCACTTTTACTAAGAGCTCAGGGGGCAAAGGAAGGAGATATGGGATGCATGCTGATAACAGG
>PVKC010044304.1:0-11620 GCA_004027635.1 Crocidura indochinensis | reverse complement strand
TGAGTCAAAATAAAAAATAACCAGACCTAAATACTCAACCCAAAGTCAACAACAATGGAATTAAGACACCCAAACCACAACATCCTATGCCCTAGTGGTATCTGTTACACCAGCGGTCCAGGGGTTTAAGGGTGGAGGTACAGAATGCATACTAAGTACAGGGGAAGTGGGTAGTCAACATGGGTAATGGGAATTTTTCCAACTCACTGGCACTGTATACCTTAAATATAACTCTAAAAGACTTATAAATCACATTGACCATTGTAAAAACTATTTCAAAGAGATCATCATTTAAATTTTTGGATTTTCTTCTATTGGAACTTAGCCATTACTGGTCATTAATAATTAACCCAAATGTTAATAATTAAACATTCCACACATCACTTGCGAAAGGGATAATAATTTCAGCAACAGTTTAATGCAGGTGGCCCAGCCATGAACATCTTTAATATAGTCTATATTTTTCTCTATTTGGGAAGAATTTGGGGACAGGAACAAAAGTAAGTGAAAGTGTCCATTTTTCATGTGCAGTGTGTCTTGGTGGTGGTCTTTAAAGAAGGAGGTGTCCTATGATATGTCCTGTGATATTACCTTTCTATTTCTGAAAAAGTCAGCATACTTTTCTCATTTGTTCAATGGCATTGCTTCCTGCGCATGGTTTATATTCTTGTCTAGGCTATTCCCTATATTTTGCCTCCTAGAATAATACTGTGTTGATTAGATTTTTGATTGAAAATAATTCTTCAGAAGACAGAAGCAAAACCTACATTTGCACTTCTTTTAGGAAACTATTACACTTTGCATGATAGAACTCACAATTTCTCTATTTTTCCATAACTTTGTGTACTACAAATGTTTTTAGGATTCTATGAAGATTTTATCATAGAAAGTGAAAGTTTGGGGCCCGGTGGTGGCGCTGGAGGTAAGGTGCCTGCCTCGCCTGCGCTAACCTAGGACAGACCACGGTTCGATCCCCCGGTTCCCCATATGGTCCCCCGTGCCTGCCAGGAGTGACTTCTGAGCGAATAGCCAGGAGTAACCCCTGAGCGTCACCGGGTGCGGCCCAAAAACCAAAAACCAAAAAAAAAAAAAGTGAAAGTTTGAAAGATAAAAAAAATTCTGTTTCCAACTATAAAAACAATTGATGAATTGCCATAATTCTCCTATTTGAAAAGTATTTCAATATCACGTTTAAAATTATCTCTGTAATTTCACTGTTTCAACAGGTATGTTATCTTAGCACCTAAAGTATTCCATATCGGTGCCTCTGAAAATGTAGTGGTTCAAGTTCATGGATATACAGAATCATTTGATGTGTCTGTTTCTATTAAAAGTTATCCTGACAAAATTTTCACATATTCTAGAGGCCAAGTATATTTATCTCCAGAAAATAAATTTCAAGGGTCTACAAACCTAACTGTATGTATGCATTTCTTTCACATGTCAAATCTTTCTTTGGAAAGCACAACAACACTCATAGATAAGATATTGCTACCTGGTAGTTGTGTAGATGAATATGTGATTCATCACATTTCAAATTAGTTTACTGATTGATGAGAGGTAAATGCTGTGTATTTAAACACAGTGATATGTGGGAAAGTTTAGAGAATTTTCTGTAGATTTGAGAATCATTTAAAACTACATAAATTTTACTGAGTCAAGTAAAAGTCATATAGGCAAAAATATTTGGTAGCATGAAAACTAAATCAACAATTAAGCCAATTTCAAACTGAGATGATAAAAGCTAGTAAAAGATCATTTATTTCTGTATTTAAATATATTTAATGTTGTATTATATATTTACATTATACATTAAAATATTTTATATAATTATTTAAATGTGATATAGTTTTAACTTTTCTTTAACTATTGTAAAAGAGCTGCCGAAGTGATAGCACAGTGTTAGGGGATTGCCTTAAGTGCAACTGACCCAGGACAGACATTGGTTGGAAAACCAGTGTCCCATATGGTCCCCCAAGCCAGGAATTATTTATGATCGCATAGCCAGGAGAAGTCCCTGAACATCATCAGGTGTGGCTCAAAAAGAAAAAAAAAAAAGAAAGAAAGAAAAGAAATTGTAAAATATTTGGAGTAAAATATATCTATATAAAGACATACAGGATTGATGTTTGTTCTTAAAAATGCAGTGAATGGAGAGCATTCTGAACATTCCTTTTATTAATGCATATTATAATAGTTTTACATATTCTAAGAACATATTTTATTAAATAATATACTATGGTTATTGATTTTAATTAATTTTGTTAATTTATTAAATGATTAAATACTATAATAATTTAGGAAATATTCTGGTTTCTAGAAAAAAATTATTTTCCTTTAGACTGTACCTATTGAAGGCTCCTCATATGTTATGTTTGAATTAAAGAAAAATTTTTCTTTCAAAATGAGGAATATGTCGAATGAAAAGAAGTGTAGAGACACTTATTACATCTTATTACTGTATATTAACCAGATGCAATAGAACTCAAGAGGACTACATAATAACTATATAATAACAATGCTTAACTTTTTATTAATAAAATAGGTGCAACCCAAAGATTTGTCTGGAGGGCCAAATGCAGTTTCACGTGTGTATTTAGAAGTGACATGTGCTCACTTTTCAAAATCAACACCCATTCCTCTATGCTATGATAATGGATTCATCTTCATCCAGACAGATAAATCCATTTACTCTGCCAAGGATCCAGGTAGGAAGAAGGTCTGCAGTGTGGTGGTGATGGTGTGTGAAGGATACGTAGTCTTAATTAATATCTGTTTTGGGTGAAGAAAGTCAATGCACTTCCACCAACCAGGAAGATGTAAAACACATACCACCACTCAACTCTAGTCCTAGTTCAGTTTGTCTTTCTGACTCACAATCACTCACCTATCACTGCTTGATCAGCCCAATTTTGTAGTCAACATTCATCCACTTATTATCATCGGATTCTTTCTATTCCCTTGAATTATTTCTTTATATTTCACATGAGTTTGATTAGATCATCCAATACCTGTTCTCCCTCTGACTTAGTTCTATCAACCTTGAAGCAGAATTTATAATTTGATATTTCCTTACTGAATCTTAATATCACACACTATACAAACACTTTTATTCTTTATTCACTTTTATCATTTTTTTTAAATTAAATTTGGGGGCAAAAGAATTCTGAGGAATGACAAAATAAATAGACAAAGGTGCTGTTTTTCTTTGTTAGATCAATAATTAAGGTGGGGCCGGGTTATAGTGACTTATATTTTGTGTGGGAATAAAAGAAGATTTTAAACCATTGATTTAAACCATTGAAAATAATGCAGAATTGTGAAGACTGATGAATTAAAAATAAAAAGCACCTTTCTTAGAATGATGCCAAGGCTCCTTTTAAAATATTTTTTTATTCTGAGGTCATAAATTATAGATTATAAAGTTAAATATTTGCATGTCTTGTGTTTGGTTTTGGGCCACACGAGGCAAATCTCAGGGATTATCCCTGACTGCTCAGGAATTACTACTGGTGGTGCTCAGGGGACCATGTGGAATGCTGGAAATCGAACCCCAATCTGCTGGTGCATGCAAGACAAACTCCCTACCTGTGATAGTACCACACCCCATTAAGTTAATTTTCACTTGAAAAGCATTTATTTTATAATTCTAAAATCCTATTTGACAAATAAAATTTTGCTCTTTCTAGGATTATAACACATGAGACAGTTATAAATGTACATTCCAACCCTTGAACTATCGGTCACTTAGCTTTTACTTCCACACTGAACATTATAAAGAAATTTGCAATATTCACTAGTCATATTTACTTAAGGAACTGTCGCAATGTTTCCATGGGAGCAACTTTTGTTTTCTTTTAATAACTAACTTTTATTTTTACTAATTACCTCAGTAAGCAAAAAGAAGATCACGGGCATGGACTTGATGAAGCATTATTTTATGAATAATATTTAAGAATATTTTATGAAGATGATGAATGGCAATATGATAATTAGGCAAGAAAAGTTGAACATCAGCACCAGGATTTTAAAAATAGGCCATGATCCCCTGGTAATCATTAACCCAATCTCAGAGACCCAGCTTTGTTTCTTGACTACCAGATATGATTGGTTGTGTGTTGAAAAGGTTTTTTTTTTAATTAAATAACATAGTTGAGTCAGAGAGAGAGAGAAACGCAGAATGGTATCACTCGTCTATGGGTTTTAAGAAAAATGAAAGACATTCTTGCAATAATAATAATTTTCAGGCACAAAAGAAAAAAGAGCTGGAAGTTCCAGCTCATCTCAGGAAGTTCACCACAAAGAGTGATGAGTTTAGTTAGAGAAATAACTACATTTTGAACTGTCCTAATAATGAGAATGTATGAAGGAAATGGAGAACCTGTCTAGAGTACAGGCGGGGGGTGGGTGAGAGGAGGGAGATTTGGGACAATGGTGATGGGAATGTTGCACTGGTGATGGGTGATGGATCATGTAAAGAACATGACTGAAACCCAAACACAATTATGTATGTAATCAAGGTGTTTAAATAAAATATAAAAAAAATAAAAAATAATATATTTATTTAACCACCATGACTACAAACATGTTTGTAGTTGGATTTGAAGAAAGTTCTGACCTTGATCTTGCTCCTTCCCACTTGTCACGTCCTTATTAGATGATCAGATGTGCAGTTTCTTTCCTAACTTTCTGGTTTAAGTGTTGTGCTCGCTTTGTTGACATGCCTTTCTAGTTCATTCTTCTTTCTCTAAAATAATTTTAGAAACCAGTAAGCTAGTGTCTTTCTCAGGTATCAGTAACTTAATTTGTAGTGAGTTAAATCATCTTTAAATTTATGGACACAAATTCATAAATATATACTTAAGATAAACCTGAAAAAGTTTTTATAATGAAAGGAATATTGTTCCTAACTTAATACAGAATTCACACCAGCACTCACATTCTTCTTGTCCTTCAACTGTGTGTATAGTTTCTTCTTTAATTGCACTTCAAACTTCATGGCCTAATACTATAGACTTACTAATACTATTATCAGCAATTTAGAGTTGAACAAATATTTTTAAATGTCGTTTTATTTACAGTGAAAGTTAGAGCTTATGCACTGGATGAAGACCTAAAGCCATCACAAAGAGAAGTTACCTTAACTTTTATAGTGAGTATGGCATGGATTTCAATAAAAATTGACCTTTGTATTTTTCCCTAATAATTTTGTATTTTTTGGCCAAGTGTGTCATTAAATTTTATATATTATGGAATAACAAAAGTCTTGTTAGACTAAATCAATGTGTACCAAAAGATAGTTTTAGTATTGTTTTATTCCAATTACTACAAAGTTCTGTGGGCAAATGTTAGTTGAAATATATTGTGAAGGCCCATTTAGTGTACCTTCAAGGACTGTTTTTTAAATGAACCTGTTAAATGTTTGTAGTCTCTTCTTACTTGTGAAGTGTGGGCAGATGTGGTGAAGGTCATGTAGAAGTACACTTTGTCTTGCCTGTAAGAAATCTGTGGTGAGCACTGTATCATGACAACTTTAGCAGATTACTAAAATTATGCCTCTTTTATAGAAGAAAGGCTTTGGTACATGGAATTTAAGTAACCATCAGACTGTTCTGAAAATAAAGAACTGATGATATCAGTTTAATAAAGTAAACCTGATCAGGGAATATTTAGGACCAATATCAGAATAGTTCTAAGGAGAAGGAAAACAAAAACAATCATTAAATCATTCTGAAAGCAGGAAGGTAGGCCCTGTTCTTGATCTTTTCTTTATTTTTATAATATATATTTATTTTAGCACCATGATTACAAACATGTTTGTAGTTTGGTTTCAGTCATAAAAAAATATGACCCTTTCACCAGTTTCCACTCCGAGTGATCCCTAACCATAGCCAATCATACATTATATTATTATATTATATTAATATATATTATGATGTTATGTCATGTTATTATGTTATGTTGTTGTAATGTTATATTATATTATGTTATATTATTATATTATATGTTGTCATATCTATCTTATATCATATAAGGTCATATCATGTCATGTCGTATTATTATTTTTTTTTTGGTTTTTGGGTCACACCCGGCAGTGCTCAGGGGTTACTCCTGGCTCCATGCTCAGAAATTGCTCCTGGCAGGCACGGGGGACCATATGGGGCACCGGGATTCGAACCGATGACCTTTTGCATGAAAGGCAAACGCCTTACCTCCATGCTATCTCCTGGGCCCCATGTCGTATTATTTTACATTATAGTATAATGTTATATTATGCTATGCTATTATGTTGTATCATATCATATCAAGACCACATATTTACAAGTTGTTTTAAAATCAAACTTAATTTTTTTCACTTGTAGGATCCAGAAGGAAATGAAACTTCCATAGTAGGAAAAAATATATTCCCTGGAATTACCACTTTTCCTGATTTCCATATGCAACCTTCTCCTAAGTATTTCAAATTATTTGTTGTTAAATTGTTTTTTATTGAAAGCAATAGAGATGTTTGGTTTTGTGACTATGCTGATAGAGCCATTTATGTATGGCTTAATGGACTTAAAATAACTTCTGTAAAAAAAAAAAGTGTGGTTCTATTTTTGGGAGGCCAGAGTGATAGCACAGAGAATAGGGCATTTGACTTGTACATGCTGACTGGGATTGATCCCCAACATCCCAGTGGTACACTGAGGACCTCCAAGAATGACCCTGAGAACCACGATTATGGCCCCAAGGAAAGAAAAATAAATTTGGGTTATGTTTTCTTTTTTTTAATAGGTAAAAGCTTTATTTTTAATATAAAAGTTTTTATTTTGACCAAAGTGGATTTCAAATCATTCACAGTAAAATTTTAGGTATATAGTGACATTGATTCAGGGGCATTCCCATCACCAATATTGTCCTCCCTTTCCCCCCCCATTCCAGCATGCATCACATATCCTCCTCCTTTGCTCCTCGGACTGCTAGTATAAGTGGTCCCCTCTGTGTCTAGCTTGTTGTAGATTGGGTATCGATCCTGTTGGGTTATGTTTTCTGAGGCCCAGTAAGTGTCCTTTCTACCTGGGAGGGTTGTTAAGATGATTCCTGAGTACTTGATGTTTGGGATTCTATTTAAAATACGTTCGTCTCGGGACCGGAGAGATAGCATGAAGGTAAGACTTTTGCATTTCATGCAGAAAGACAGTGGTTCGAATTCCGGCACCCCATATGGTCTCTTGTGCCTGCCAGGAGCGATTTGTGATCATAGAGCCAGGAGTAACCCCTGAGCACTGCCGGGTGTGACCCAAAAACCAAACCAAAACAAAACAACACAAAAGACACACACAAAAAAGTTTGTCTCTTTTATTTTTTTCTCTTTTGGCTTATTAATTACATGTATAATTGCAACAAGTTTTTATCATTCACATTTTTAGCCTTTTGCTTTCTATTTTGGTTTATTGTTTCTGTGAGTGATTAACTTCTCCAAAGTAGATCCTTTGTGTTTCTTTTTTCTTGACTGATTACTACGGAAAAGACTCCCCAGACTGTACTAAATAATAGTGGAACAAGTTTACATGCTTGTCTTATGCATGACCTCAAAGAAAGGAGTTTGGGGAGTTTGCTGCTGAATAGAATGCCGTGTGTGGGTCTGTTATATTTAGTCTTTGCTAACTAGAGGCACATTTCTTCTATCACTATTTTATTGAATGGGTCATGAATGATGTTGAATTTGAAAAGTTTTCTCTACATCATTGATCTAAACATGCTTTTTCATATTCTCTTTCATGGATACAGAATGTTAATTGATTTGAAGAGACTGAGTCATTCATACAGCCAGGGAACGAACCGTATTTGACTTTGTTGTCTGACCTATTAGATATGTTGTTGAGGAAGGCTGGAAGGATAACACAGCATGTTGGGTACTTTACTTGTTTTCAGTTGGTTTAGGCTCAATCCCAGGCATTTTGTGGAGCCCACTAAGACTTCAGTGGTGATTCCTGAACCCATTTAGGAGTAATCTCTGAACACAGCCAAGTGTTACCTACAAAAGAAATTTTGTTGAGGATCTTGAATTCATCAGGTATCTAATCTGTTATTTTATGATTAGGTGATAGCTCTGACTGATTATGAAAATAATGTTGGTTTCATAGAATCTCAGTGTTGTGAAGGATTCCTACTTTGGGAAGAGCTTGAGGGGGAGAGGGAGAAAGACTAGTTTGAAGGTTTGATAGGACTCACTAGTGAACCGATCTGGACCTGGACTTTTGCTCTTGGGGATTTTTTGAAATAGTTTCAATGTCCTTTATTGTTATTGGCATGCTCAATTTTTCTACTTTATTCTGATTCAACATTGGGAGATTGTGTAACTCTAAGAACTCATGCATTTCTTCTTGATTCTTTAGTTGAAAGGCACACATTGAGCCACTGCTTTTATGGTCTTTCTGAGATGTCTGTTGTCATACATCCCTTACATATATAATGTGATTAATTTGTTTTGTGACTCACTAGCTTGTGAGACTAAGGACATTAAAATTTCATTTATTCATATGAGACATCAACTTCTATTATCATGTATCCTTTGTATTCATTTATTAGTTACTATGTCATTGGCATCTGGTATCTGCTCTGATTATTATTATTATTTTCTTCCAGAAATATTTTTCATTCAGTGCCATCTATTTAATTTTCACAATACTGTTTCTGATATTTCTCTGAGCTCACTTCAAACTTGCTATACAAGACTGTCTTGCTTTGAACTTATCTTTGGCTCCACTTTTATTGCAGCTATAGGAGTTTACCCATAGATTCTGATTGTGTCTTCAATATCATTCATCTTAGGTATATATTTGTTTATTATTTAATACCCTCATTGGGAAAGCATCTTTAATGGTACATGCATTTTTCAGCTATTAGTGTCTAACTTTGGTTTGTTTGTCTGTATTTGGGCCACACCTGGTAGTGCTCAGGAGTTATTCCTGTCTTTTAGCTCAGAAATCACTCCTGGAATGCTCATGAGAGCCTATGAGATGCCAGGAATTGAACCTGGGACCTTCTCAGATAAGGCCAGTTCAAGGCAAAATTCTACCTCTGGGCTATTGCTCCTGTTCCCAGTTTCTAATTTTTTATGGCTAATTTTACCTTCATGTCCCTATATATCATAAATAGATTTTTATGTGATTTCTACTTTTGTGAATTTGTGTCCACTTATATGATTTAAATTGATAAATATAATAAGAAATTGACTGAATACTACATATAATAATTGTGCAAATCAAATATTAATTCTTTAATGATATAATTCAGAATCAATCCTCGAGGTTGTCTGGAAACTATACAAGGTTCCAAGGATCAAATCATATCAGCAGTGTACAAGGTAAACACTATACAGACTGTACTATCATCTAGTCTTAATACCCAAACTTTTTATATTCCTTCACAGTTATGGTTTATGGACAATTAAAGCTAAATACAAAGAAGACTTCATAACAACTGGAACTACATATTTTCAGATGAAACTCAATGGTAAAAATACTATTTCCAATGCCTAATTTTAAGAATGGTTTACAAAACGTTCATAACCTCAGAACTACTTAGGAACAGAAGAGGTCCAATGAAGGGAAGCCAAGAGAAACATAATGGGAAATGGTTACCAAGATTCTTGGTCTGGCCTACCTCAGTTCAGTCACTGAATTCTACAGTGGATAAAATTCTATAGGAGGATAGGATAAGATTGTG
The DNA here is from genome assembly GCA_004027635.1 of Crocidura indochinensis. NCBI lineage: Eukaryota > Metazoa > Chordata > Mammalia > Eulipotyphla > Soricidae > Crocidura > Crocidura indochinensis. Next base: position 1,906 of record PVKC010044304.1, on the reverse strand, counting down.
CCTTAGCAAGATTCCATGTTTGTCTGACACTCCTAGGGTTCCTTGGTCTGGTCCCCTCCTAGAAATACAGTGAATGGGCTGACTTATCAAGTCTTCACCAATATTTGTCCAGACAGATAAGAGAGTGAGCAAGGACCTCTGAAAGTCAATAAACACTTGCCCCGATCAGCCCTTAAGATTCAGTGAGGTCCTGGAATATGGCAAAGTTTAAGAAATTCTTATTAGTTCTACTTGCATATATTATAACTAGTATGACTATCATTTCAATTCCTGTTATTTTAATAACTGATACATCCTAGTATTCACACCCATTAAATAATCACATGTAAATATGTACAGAAACTATTGAAACCATAGTTTCTGCAATTGGGTTGATGAGCAAGCTGAGTCATTTATAATCAGAAATAAGATCAAGGGCATGTATAATTGTTAATATTTACCATATTAAATAAGGCACACAGAAGAATAGGCTCTAAAACAGTTAACTCAGCATTTGGCTCTACAAAAGAACTATATGGATTGGACTCTGTTCTAGTCACAAAGTCCTTGCTCTGTTTAGTTTTTTGCCAAAACATTAAAGGGCAATTTCCTCTGACACAGAAAGGAGAAAACACAGCAAGAGACTTACTTTGCCCTTCAGCACCAACCCTACTCACCCTGATCAGTAGTTTTCTTTTCTTTTCTTTTTTTCAGTTTTTGGGTCAGGGGTTGCTCCTGGATTTATGGTCAGAAATCCTACTGGCAGGCTAGGGGGGAACCTACAGGATGCTGGGATTCGAGCCACCATCCTTATGAATGCAAAGCAAACACCATACCTCCATGCTATCTTCTGGCTCACTATTTTTCTTTAAATTATGTTCTAAAGATAATAACTAGAGTCTATAGTTTCTTTTCTTTTCTTTTCTTTTCTTTTCTTTTTGTGTTTTTTGGGTCACACCCGGCAGCGCTCAGGGTTTATTCCTGGCTCCATGCTCAGAAATTGCTCCTGGCAGGCACGGGGGACCATATGGGGCACCGGGATTCAAACCGATGACCTTTTGCATGAAAGGCAAACGCCTTACCTCCATGCTATCTCCTGGGCCCCTATAGTTTCTAAATAATTTAAGTTTCATGCTCCATTTCAGTAAATGGAAGCTAGTTTAAAGAAAAAAAGATGTTTTACAATTCAACAAACATCTATCAAACATTTTATATATGCCACCGGTTTACACAGATAAGAAAGATTAGCACTTGTCTTCAAGAAATTTCAACTTAAATAGAAGCACATATGGTTTAAGAAAAACAGCACTGGAGCCCGGGAGATAGCATGGAGGTAAGGCGTTTGCCTTTCATGCAAAAGGTCATCGGTTCGAATCCCGGTGCCCCATATGGTCCCCCGTGCCTGCCAGGAGCAATTTCTGAGCTTGGAGCCAGGAGTAACCCCTGAGCACTGCCGGGTGTGACCAAAAAAACAAAAAAAAAGAAAAAGAAAAAAGAAAAACAGCACTGCAGGAGGAAAAAAATACCCCACAGGCAGGTAAGAGTCATCTCACTGGTATGAATACTTGAATATTATGAGAAAGATGCCCTTGATATTGATGTTGGCCTATGCAATAGCATTCATATATTTTTTTCTTGAAGCATAGTTACATTTTAACTGTATAATTATTTTTGTTCAAAACCAGATCTATGGAATCCCAAAATCAATATATTAATAGAACCGGAAGATGATTTTATTAGCTACAAAAACTTGGAGAACTTCAAGATTACTATAAGAGCTGGGTAAGAAATCATTTGCTGTGTTTATCTTGACCCCCAAATGAAAACATATTAAGATATAAAACATAAAATATAGATGAATGCTAGTGCGTGATTGGTGTTCAATGTTCAAAAAGCTCTGAGATCAGTATAAAAAGGCTAGGATTGA
>PVKC010044303.1:0-11537 GCA_004027635.1 Crocidura indochinensis | reverse complement strand
AGCTCATCTGTCCTTACAATTATCTGAATGAGGTAGGTACTATAAACTGTTGCCTTTGGAAAACAGTTGTCACATAGCTACAAGGTAGTTCTAGACCTGGTTCTGTATTTTCGGGTTGAGTGACCTTAGGCAAAAGGGTCTTCCTAAGCCTTTGACAGAGGCAAAACCACCTATTTTATTTAGTGTTCTGGACTTATTTGATAGAAACAAATGAGAAAGCATGCAGAAATGTTTTTGAAAAGTAAAGCACTTTGGGGGCCCGGAGAGATAGCTCAGCGGCGTTTGCCTTGCAAGCAGCCGATCCAGGACCAAAGGTGGTTGATTCGAATCGGTGTCCCATATGGTCCCCCGTGCCTGCCAGGAGCTATTTCTGAGCAGACAGCCAGGAGTAACCCCTGAGCACCGCTGGGTGTGGCCCAAATTCAAAAAAGAAAAAAAAAAAAAGAGAAAAGAAAAGAAAAGTAAAGCACTTTGGATCACTTTGGGAGGAGAAAGAAAAACTTGCAAAATAATTGTGGTTTTGATATTGGGCTCATACTTAATGATGTAATGATGCTGAGTGTGGCCTAAAATTGTATTTTTCAGCTTTTAGATGCTCTCACTTTCTCTAAATTTATATAATATATATATACATGTATACATGTATTATGTATTTTATACATATATTCCTTCTATTTAGAATCATACTTTGAACAAACTTTTTTTTTAAGAAACAAATATTTTATTTATTTATTTATTTATTTATTTATTTATTTTTTTTGGTTTTTGGGCCATACCCGGTGACGCTCAGGGGTTACTCCTGGCTATTCGCTCAGAAGTTGCTCGTGGCAGGCACAGGGGACCATATGGGGAACCGGGGGATCGAACTGCGATCCATCCTAGGTTAGCGCAGGCACCTTCTCTCCAGCACCACCGCCCGGCCCCAGAAACAAATATTTTTTTATTAGAGTCAAATGTATATGTGAGGTGTTAGTAGGGACTTTTTTTGAGCTAACCATCACTTCCCTCCTAGCCAGGGAAGTAGAGGTAGGAAGATGGACATTTGTATGGGGATAATAACTCTCTGTTGGTCCTTTGGGAACAACTAGTGGCAGAGAGACTCGTTCAGAGAGGGGTCCCTGCCAGCCCCTGGAGCTGAACTGCATGCACATGGCGCCAGACCACAAAATGTAGTGGGTCAGTGAGTTTTTCCTCACATGAAAAATTAGGAGTTTAGAAGTTGCTTTACATTACTATTCCATAAAGGAGCTCATTTTTTGTGGATACTGGGTCCACAGGTTTGCATTAGGTCCCTTAGGTCTAGGGAGTGAGCTGTATAGAATCTTGCCAAGAGAGAAAAAGGATGAAAGTGGAAATGTGTCATGTGCAGCCGCAGAAGACTAGTGATGTCCTCCAGAGTCCATTGCAAACTTCTATTCTTCAGACCCACCAGAGAGCCAGGTGGTTTCCAGTAAGTGGTCTGAGTTCAGAGTATCTCCAGCAAGAGTTGCCTGCAGTGGCCACAATGCTGGTGTGAATAATTATAGGTCACTGAACAGAACCACTAGTCAGCTACATCCCACAAAAAGATGCCTAATTGTAGACTGCAAATATGAAAATATACAAGAGCTTAGATACAATGTCATACCTCATTACAAAGAGCAGTGGCATGAGTCAGATGTGACTTGGGTGGCTTTTTGTAGCTTGGGTGCCACTGGATGAACCTGCTGACTCGCTCAGATGGAGGAGGCGAAAAAGGGGTGTGTTCCCCACTCTCCTCACAGAGAGAGGGAGGCCTTAGGAAAAGGGGAGAAAATTCAGGTTGTGATCATAGCTGGCTCTTCGTATCTTCAGTATGAATTTAAATGAGTGTGCTGCCTGAAGAAAGATTGGATTTCCTATTAGAAAATGTGGCATTGGAATCTCAGTACTTTTCGTGTTTGTGAGTCAACTTTTGGATTTTATTATTATTATTTTATTATTTGGGGGAGGTTGAGTTGCATCCAGCTAGGCTCACAGAGCTATTCCTGGTGTCGTGCTCCGGAGTGACCTCTGGTGGTGCTCTGGGAGACCATATGCAGTACCAGGATGGAATTGGGGTCAGCTGCATACAAGGTGAGCACCTTATCCCTTGTATTGTCTTTCTAGATCGGAACTTAATTATTTTTTATACTCCAAAAGTTCCTTGGAGCGTGGTGGACTGTCAGTTGCTGATATGCAAGTTTGAAATGTAGTGTTGCAAGTTTTGGGGGATGAGTGTGCCTTGTTGCAAATAATTTCTTTGTGGCCAACCCTGGTGTATTATCTATAGCATTTCTGTTGGTTCACTAGATTTTTCAAAAGGGCTTTGTGACCTTCATAGCACTAATGCTATGGGATAGAATGGAGATTTGAGACATTCCTCATATGCACTCTTTTTAATATTTTAAAGTCAGTGATACATTTGACAGTTTTTCTTTATTCTAACCATATTCTGATTTTTCCCACTAATTAGTAGTTTTATTTATTTTCTCTGAACAAGGTAGCACCATTGAAGGATGCCATTTTGTTGTTGTTGTTGTTATTGTGTGTTTTCCAGAAAAATTCAAGTAATGTTAAAAAAAAAATCTCTAAAGAAAAATTTTGGAGTAGTCTTTCCATTGCTGAAACTACAGGGCTATACCTGGCTATATCGTGCTGAGGATTGAACTCAGGAGAGAAAAATGACCTATGTATGCTGGTCCTTTTGATCTATCTCTCTCAACCCCAGAGGGAATTTTTTTTTTAATTATTAGTTTATTAGGTTTGTGGCCACACCTAGCAGTGCTGAGGGCTTACTCAAGACTCTGTGCACAGAGGACTTTTGCTCAGAGAACTCAGGGGACTATATGCAGTGCCAGGAATTAAACTAAAGATGGCTGAGTACAAGGCAATTACCTTAAATTTATGCTATTACTTCAGCACCTGACAATTTAAAAAAGGAATTTGAGAAATGTTTTGAGAGTATATTAATATAAAAGTGCCTGGGGTTAGGAGGATAGGGGAGTGAGTCGGATAAGGTGCTTGCCTTGCATATGACTGACCAGGATTCAATTCCTGGCACACCTATGGTCTCTCAAGCCAGGATTAATTCCTGAGTACAGAGCCAGGAGTAATCCCTGAGCATCATCCGATATGACTGCCCCACCCCCAAAATGCAGCAATCTAAGGACTTCTTTGAAAAGAATAACTCATAGTATGTCTATCATTTATTTTTAAATAATATTTTATTATCTGCCCTTTTTTGTGCTCCTATCATCTCAACAAACCTGTAGTGCCCACCCAACCCCATCTCCTGTAGTCTCTTAGGCAAAGTTTTTGGTATTATTTCTTTGCGGATTGCCCTATAGTAATTATGTTATTGTCCAAATTGTTGTCACCAGCCTCCTCATAGGATAGCTATCTGAAGCTAGTGTGGGATTTTTAAGCTCTTTGTGGGGAGTGAGGCTCTCTGAAATACCTCTTGTAACTTAACTGAGTCATTCTTATTCAATGATGGTTGAAGGAGCCCAGGTTTACATAGGTTCTGGGAGATGTGTTTTTATAACTGTCTTGTCTGGGTGCCCTGGTCCAGTCTAGTCTAATTCTACACATGCTGTTTTATCATGCTGCCTTTTTATAGCTAAGAAGGCAACTTGAGCTTGTCCTAGGTTTCCAGGCTTCAGAGCTGGAAGTATGGTAAGTAGGTAGGATTTGACAATAGCCTATTTCTTTCAGATGAAAATTTCATATTTAAGTTTTTATAGTAGATTATTGCAGGGGACCTTACCTGTTATTTTTGTTAACCTACAAAATGTATGCGTGTAGATGGTGATGTATGTGTATAGTGCTGTCATGCATGTGCCTATAGGGTTTATAATCTTATCATCCTTTTTTACTGATTACTCCCAGCTTCTTTTTCCAAAGTTCAACCAGGTTCTCAATGTGGGATGTATGTGCTCTATCTCTGAGCCACAGCCCCTGCTATATCTTCTTATCTTTAGCTGAGTGACTTGTAATAGGGATTCAAAATATACCTGTCAAATGAGCATGGAACTATAAAGGTCAACAGCTTCAGCAGATCATTGCTATATATCTATTTGTTCTTTTATTTGATGAGGGTCAAGTGTGTGTCATGTTCTAGGTGAGATGAATCACCTCAAATAAGTTTTGGAATAAATTATAATGAACAATAATTTATAGTCTTAGAGCTGAGAGATCGATAGTACAACAGATAAGGCACTTATCTGCTATGCAGCTGAGCAGTCAGGAGCACCACCAGGTATAACCCCAACCCAAGTAATAATTTATCGTTTCTACATGCTATTTAAGAATAAAATGCTCTTCATTTTGTTTATTCTGGCTTCTCTTTCATATTTTTGGGATACCATAGAAATCACATCTAATTATTTTTCACATGAGAGCCCTTTTAAGAATTCACAGCAGTCACTAGCCTTCTCATCCACAAAGCCTTCACTTCAGGATAAACATTCTCAGTTCTTTCAGTCATCTCTCCTGTGGCATGCCTCAGCATGTCTTCTTTATCCTGGTCATTACAATCAGGACAAAGTCCTCTCACAGGGAGGGTTCCAGAACTCAGTACAGTATTCCGAGAACTTTTGTGTTTGTGGAACATTCCAACCTAGAGTCTTCCTTATGTTTCAATTCTTCTGTTTCCTCTGGAGCCAAGTGATGAACAATAAAAAAATAGGACATCCTGGACTGAAAAGATCGTCATATTTGACTAATCCTGGAATAGAAAATGTCTTACTTTGGTCTCCATTCATCCCTTGCATGCTTGACTGGTGGCTCCTGGTAGAGCCCAGTCCACACACTGCCTTGCTGCCAGTGGTATGCCTTTCCTTTTCAGCCCTCCATTACCAGGAGAATTAGCATGAAAAAGCACATTCCAGTTCTGTAAATGTATTCTATATATGTATTCTGTTCCAACCTTTTTGTCACTTTCTCTGTCTCCAACCCCACTTCACATAACAAAAATTGAGTATCATGACATCACAACACTTGGCTATTTTATCCGCAGCTGTGATGTCACCCAAGGAGGATTTTGACTTCAGGGAAGAATGGGAGGAAGGGAGTTTATCAGTCAAGAACCCCCTAGAGAACAAAGAAGTTATTTTGATGCAAATCTTCACCCAGAAAGCCTTTCTGGCCTTTCTGTGGCTGGGCTGTCAGTGGAAATGCTTTCCCCATTCCCATAGCTCCCGCTTTTGGTGGATGAATGGTTTGGCTGTGGATACTGCCCAAGTCTGGGCATGTGTAGAAATCTCCCACTGACCTAAAGGCTTCTGGGCTGGCTGTGGGTTTTATTCATGAATTTGGTGCTGAATAGAACTTTTCAGGGAGGGAGTTCAGATGAGAGCCTGGAAACAGAGCATGAGGCAGATGTGCACAGTCTCTGTGTCTAAGGAAGCTAGTGTGTAGTCACTCCTTTGTGCTCTGGATGGTGGGGATGTTTAGCAGACCTAAGAACTTGATGCTTCCTTGTCTGGAGCAGTGAGCAGCTGGCCTGGTTCAATCAACTCTCTCCTGGCTCCTTGATCCAGAGACTTAAACACACCTGTAGTATTTTCAAAATCTTCTCAATGTATGGTTCTAGTATGGGCCCTTACTATTTTTGCAGAGTACCCACAGCCAAAGAGAAATGGCTAAATTTTATTAAGTTGTTAGAGCTAAACAACTTAGTACATGAATCCTAATAAGCCTTTGAAAAAGATATGCACATAAACCGAAAGGAAATATTTTCATTTCTTTCTTAACAATAACAGCCACTAAATAATGGAATATGGTGGGTACTGCATAATGTCTCACTTTTTGGAATCAAATTGAGTACTGCCATCTTTATTTCTGTTACTGCACTGCTTTTTAGAAGTACTTACTTGATTTTTTATCACAAAAGATGCTGAAAACCAACCTAGTTACACCAAGAAATGACACTATCATAGTGCAATCTAATGCTAAAGTTGTGGATTTTCGGATTAGGTGGTGTGTCTGACAAATGTTTGGCCTTATTCTGTTTCCCTCAAAAATTTGAAATATCTTGTATTACCCCCGTGAGTTCTTGGCAAAGCTTAGGACATGCCAGAATGCAAGTAGCAAAGCCAAGTAGCACTTGCTTTGTTGAAAATAGCAAGAAACAAAGATTCTAACCTTATGATGGCTCTTAAAGACATTGACTACATGGAGGCTCAGGCGTCCTTTTTTGCAGCGCAGCTCTAGCTCACCTGTGCTTCAGGGGAAGTCCTTAGCCCAAGGCTGAATTTATTTCTTAGTCCCCACTGGGAAAAAAATGATGAGGAGATTCAAGCGGCAACCTATCTTGCACAGTAGGTTAGCTTAGGATGGACCGTGGTTCAATCCCTCGTCATTCCATATGGTTCCCGAGCAAGAAGCGATTTCTGAGCGCATAGCCAGGAGTAACCCCTGAGCGTCACTGGGTGTAGCCTCCCCACAAAAAAATGAGGAGGAGAAGAGGTCTGAAGATCTCCCAAGGAAAGAGTCATATATATACCTTGTGTTGGTTCAAGATCCCCTAAGCTTGGGCCCGGAGAGATAGCACAGCGGCGTTTGCCTTGCTAGCAGCCGATCCAGGACCAAAGGTGGTTGGTTCGGATCCCGGTGTCCCATATGGTCCCCCATGCCTGCCAGGAGCTATTTCTGAGCAGAAAGCCAGGAGTAACCCCTGAGCACTGCTGGGTGTGGCCCCCCAAAAAAACAAAACAAACAAACAAAGATCCCCTGAGCTAGATTGATTAAAGAAGTAGAGGGTTTTAATACCAAGAATTTGGGGAGCAGGCACAGATTATCTATCAATATGCTTTTCCAACTTTATCTAGATAGAGTTGGGGTACAGGGGTGTACTTGTGTTGGAAGATGACTTCTGCCAAGGATATGATGGGAATCAAATGTCTAGTGTGCATAGAGCTTACTCTCCTCTTTCCAGACTTTGGCCTTTGTCACTTCTTTTGAAACCCTGAATACATCACTTAACCTGAACCACAGTTTCTAAAGCCAAAAGTAGAGAGATTGACAAACATTGAGGTTCAAGGAGATAAATGTATACTAAGACCCAACGGCATATTGATATGCACGTACTTTTATTTTCAAAACTGAGCAACAAAGAATTTGTCTCTAACAGGAAACATAGCCCTAACAACTTAGCCAAGATCTGCAATTTAAAGAGTTACTCTAATTATTTGGCTAGTTTTGCTTTTGTGCCCAATGTTCTCAATCTGAGCTCTAGCTTGGGGTACTCATCCTGAAATCCCTTTTTCATTTTCTAAAATGGCTTTTTTTGGGAGTGAGCATTTGGACCATATACAATTGTTAGTAAATCAGTGTGATACTTCAAGGACCATATGTGTTATTGGGGGGTTGAAACTGTGATCATCCATATGAGAGATAACTTTATACCCCAAACTATCTCTCAGGCATAAAGTAGCATTTTAAAAATCAGTAATATTCTTTTAAGTGTTATCTGTTATAGTAGTCCATATTGATTTTTTGAGGGGTGAAGTGAAGGATGTCTTGGTTTTGGTTTTGGTTTTAGAGGGCCACACACAGTGGTGCTTAGGGGCTATTCCTGGCAGGCTCGGGGACCATATGGATGTTGGAGATTGAACCAAAGTCAGCTCTGTGTCAGGCAAATGTCCTCCCCAATGTGCCATTGCTCCAGGCTCTGATTTTGTTTTGTTTCAAATTTTTTCAGGCTTATTTAATTTACTTTTTTTTTACTGTAGATGAGATAACAGGGTTATACTGGTGGTATTGTTTATGCTTTGGGTGTACAAGATGCTGTGCCTCACTATCAACAAAGTGCCAGTGTTCTGCCACTGTCTTTATGTTACTTATAGTCTGTCTTTTTCTTGCTCAGTGCTTAGCTCCTACCCTCCTTATGGAAATTTTAGTCCTATCGTTGTTATCATTGGATACTGTTAGTTTCCTTGCTTTGCTTCTTTATATAAGCCATATATGAGTGAAATAATGTTTTCACTTCTTGTCTATTATAGTAGCACTATAATAAACACAAGTTTCTATGTATCTTTTTTGTTTGTTTGTTTTTGGGCCAACCCAGTGATGCTCAGGGGTTGTTACTCTTGGCTATGTGGTCAGAAATCGCTCCTGGCTTGGGGAACCATATGGGATGCTGGGGGATCGAACCGCGGTTTGTCTTGGGTCAGCCACGTGCAAGGCAAATGCCCTACCGCTGCCCCATTGCTCCGGCCCCTCTATGTATCATGTTTTTTTGGGGGGTGGGACCACATCCAGCAGCACTCGGGGTTACTCCTTGCTCTACCCTCAGAAATGGCTCCTGACCGGCTTGGGGGACCATATGGGATGCTGGGATTTGAATCACCATCCTTCAGCATGCAAGGCAACCGTTCTACCTCCATGCTATTTCTCCAGTCCTCTATGTATCTTTTTATTGTTTTGTTTTGGGCCACACCTGTTGATGCTCAGGGGTTACTCTTGGCTATGCACTCAGAAATCGCTCCTGGCTTGGAGTACCATATGTGACACCAGTGAATCGAACCGAGATCTGTCCTAGGCTAGCACTTGTAAGGCAGACGCCTTACCTCTAGCGTCACTACTCTGGCCCCAGCTCTATGTATCTTTTTAAGTTAACTTTTTTGTGTGTGTTGTTCTTGGGATAAATGCCAAGGGGTGAAATCACTGAGTCTTGTGTTGTTGTTCTATTTAAGAAATTTTAAGGCCTCCTTGACTTGGCACATGGTTTTCCTTTTGCTTATAAAGCTGTGTCTTTTGGGACTGGAGAGGTAGCTCAAAGGGTTGAGTGCATACTTTGCATACAGAAGGCCTGTATTTCATCCCTAGAGCTTCATAATCTCTAGAGCACAATCAGGAGTAACCCCCAAGCATATAGCTAAAAGTAGCCTCTAAGTGTATCTCCCAAAAAATGAAACAAACAAATAAACAACAACAACAACAAAAACTGTCTTTAAGTCCTGCAAGATTCAGCTCAGTGTGCCATTCTATCTCTCCTAGTAACTCCCCTGGTCCTGTCATCTGATGAGGTGTCTTTCTCCTTGCTGCCAGAGCTCTGTATTTGTACTTCTATCAGTTCCAGTTATATTGTATCTGACTGGACCTTGATTCACTTAACACAAACAGAATGGGGTTCAAGGACAGAGGTAGGAAATAGGAGAGTAGTGGGGGAGCTTGGCTGGTAATATGCCATCAAATAGTTCAAGTACATAAGGTTCAAGAAAAATGGGGTGAGTACTACATACTATCCCCTAATCGGTGTAGAGGCCACTTCTGGGTACAGAGCCACAAATAGCCTCTGAGCATTTCCAGGTGTGACACCCCCATTAAGTAAATACTTGAAAATTGGAGTTGATAGTACAACAGGTAGGGAAGTTGCCTTGCATATGACCAACCTAGATTGGATCCCCGCATCCAAATTGGTCTCCTGAGTTGTGCCGGGAGTAATTTCTGAGTGTAGAGCCAGCACTGCCGGGTGGGTAACTCCCACAAAAAAAATTTCAGGTGTCCATAACCAAGGTAGTCACTTTTCTTGGCTTTCATTATCTCTTTGACAATATTTTCCAACTTTCCCTAATTTGTGCTCCATTTTGATGAATCCAAAGATCTTCCAGACAGATGTTCAACATTTACGCATGAGGAATGTTCTCAGACTTCAGTGCTTCAGAGAGAATTAATCATTGAATCAGTGCTGTCTAGAGAAAAAGGGCCTGCAATCCAGTAAACCTCAGTAAAGGAAATTTGAGTTTTAAAATAGTCATAATCTTTGCAGAGAGCAATTTTGTTCAAGTTATTGGGTTGGTGAAACCCTGTTTTTTTTTTTTTTTTTTTGGTGGGGGGTTGCTGGTAGGGCATAGCCCTCCTCAGAACTTACTGGGTGTAGGTAGTTGCTACTGGTAGGTAAGACTCTGAACTGGGAGAACAAATGGCCATGGAGCCTGGTCTAGAAAATATAGCCCATAATTGTCTCCTGCTGCTCAGAGAGGTCACTCTAAGTTGGTAGCAAGTGTTTTCATTTAAAAAATATTGTTGAGATTCTTCTATGTGCCAGGGACTTTCTAGAAAGTTAGGATACAACTGTGAATTAAGCATAAAAATTTTGAGATGATGGGGCCAGAGCAGTGGCACAGGGCATTAGGCGTCTGCCTTGCATGCACTAGCCTAGGATGGACTGCGGTTCGATCGCCCGGCGTCCCACATGGTCCCCCAAGCCAGGAGCGACTTCTGAGTGTATAGCCAGGAGTAACCCCTGAGCATCACTGTGTGTGGCCCAAAAACCAAAAAAAAAAAAAAGTTCCGAGTTGAATCTAGAAATAAAATAAAGGACAGGAGAGTCAGTACAGGAGTTAATGCACTTGCCTTGCTTTCAGATGAACTGAATTCAATCTCTAGCACCTCTAAGCCCTGAGCACATCCAGGTGTGGGCCTAAAACTCATCTCACCTCACTCAAGAAAATATGGTAAGCAGGAAATAAAAGGTGTATGGTAGAGAATAATAACTGCAATGGAGAAAAGTAAGACAGACAAGGGGGAACAGGGAATCCTGAAGTATTGAAGTTGAAGGTCCTGGCGTAGGAATGCCCAGTGTATTTGAGGAAATAACAAGAAGAACGTGTGGCTTGTATGGAGAAAGAAAGGGAAAGATTAGGGGATCATCATGACTAAGATGGCAAAGGATTGGGCCTGGAGAGATAGCATGGAGGTAAGGCTTTTGCCTTTCATGCAGAAGGATGGTGGTTCAAATCCCAGCATCCCATAGCTTGCCAGGAGTGATTTCTGAGCATAGAGCCAGGAGTAACCCCTGAGCGCTGCCGGATGTAGCTCCAAAACAAAAAAGATGGCAAAGGATCTAGAAAATCATTGTAAAGATTGTGGCGAATCTTTGTAAAGTTGTGAATTTTTTTTTTTTTTTTTTTTACTTTGGGTGATTAGAAACGATTCAGGGTGTTGAGCATGAAAGTAACAAGATTACTCATGTTGGTAGAGGTAAAGAATGTCATATGATTATTAAGTGCCTATTCTGATTCCATTTTCTTAGTGAAGGAGGAAGCAGATTCACCCACAAGAGTGAGTAAGGAAGGTAATCTTAAACCTGAGAGTGGGGGCAAACCGTAGCATTGCCTCAGATTCTCTGAGTGTGTTCTCTCTTCTGGTGTTCCTTATTTTTGTAAAGTAGAAGAGTCTTGCCTCCAGCTAGATTCTGAACTAAGGTAGAAAGCATGGAAGGGATGAGAATGGAGTTAAGAATTAGGATCAGGATAGGCTTCAGAAAGAAGTTGATGTTTAGAAGAGAGGTGGAATATAGTAAGCTAGAAGGAATTGGTTGAACAAAAGCGTAGAGCTGTGGATATTCCTGTCATGTGCTGAAAATAGGGACTAGAGGAAGGTGCTGGTGTGAGGCTGGGCTCCATGCCTAGGAGTTGTCATTACAAGACTCGCTAGCTTTTTTTGACATCAAAGAGGGCAATAGTTAGTCATCTGGAGTAACTATTTGAGGGACAAGCCGTTGTTCTTTCTTCTTCTTTTTTTTTTTTTTT